>CAUYRT010025488.1:0-16256 GCA_963574885.1 Lepilemur ruficaudatus | reverse complement strand
AACTTAAAAATTTATCTCCTTGATGCTTCTAGGTGATTCTTCAAAGCAGCAAATGGTAAAACAGGAAGGAAGGAAGGAAGGAAGGAAGGAAGGAAGGAAGGAAGGAAGGAAGGAAGGGAGGGAGGGAGGGAGGGAGGGAGGGAGGGAGGGAGGGAGAGAGGGAGGGAGGAAAAAAGGAAAAACAGAGGAAAAAAGAAAAATATATACTCACCTATATACAAGAATGGAGTGACTTCCATAAGTGGAAGTCATTAAGCAGTCACTTAGTGCTGCTTTCATAAGTGGGCAATGATTTAATTGGACTTCTCTAACAGGCATCAGAAGAGATCCTAACAAAAATACCAGTATACCCCTAGCCCAACTGCAGAATAAATGACTCTAAATCCATTCCAAGGCCTACAGTGTTATGAATAATCTAGAGACTTCAATGAATGAAGTCACTGAATGATCAGAAACCCTAGGAGCAAGTGGGGAGAGATTCCACATGCCCACAGCGTTTGTATCTGTGGATATCTGTTGGGGGAGGCAAGAGGTTATATGCAGTGATGTGCTAGAGTCAGCACCTACAAGCTCTCAAGAGCCAATTGTGTAAATCTCTTTCCAACTCCACATTTAGTGTGGTAGCTTGAAATGGGCTATGGTGGGAGTATTTACACCACAGTATTTGGTTTTCTCCAGAGGGCCAGCTGCTGAACATTTATGGGAGTACTACTAATTGATTACAAGTCAAAATATCCCTACAAAAAAACTAGTGAGCAGTACTCATGCTACAGTTTTCCCAACTTACTGGTCCTAAATGGATTACCTTTTTCTAACCCCCACTTTCCAGGTGAAATCAATTCCCTTTTAGAAATAGGTTAGGTTATAGTTACTAATCACTTGATCAATTTAAATGTCCAAGTTACTGATTGTGCTGATTCCATTGTCAAAGCCAATAACATTTCACTGAATTCAAATTTCCTGTTCTTAGCAGCAGAGAGACAGAAAAGTTAATGATGTCATCCCCAATATTATCTGTACCACACAGTATCTAGAACTATTTTTACACTACATCAATGTTGTTGAAATGACTTGTTCATGCAGTATCAATCAGATGTAAAAGAGAATTAAGCAATATAGTATAAAAAAAGAGGAAGAGATGGTAATAAACAACCCAGGGACACAGTTTGCATCTGCTGATAGGTACATTCCTAAAAACTATTCTAGATAATAGACTGAAACAGATAGTCTGACTTTTCCCTTTTTCCCTCCTAAGTTGGCTCTGACAATAAAGATGATTGTACTGGGTATCTTCCACTCCCCCCTCCAGATGCCCTCTCCACCTCTTTCCTCCCCTCTCTAGGCCCCAGGGACTGACCTGCACGGACTGCACCAGAAATTCTCCTGAGGAGGAGAAGAGGAAGGAGAGAGGGATCAGATCTTTTCCCTCCCTGCAGGGTGCAGTGGGTTGGCTGTCCCCCTCCACCAAAGAGCACAGCTCTTTATCAGGCACCTCCCTCCTTCCTGTTCCGACAACCACGCCCCCTGCCTTGCCCTCAAGTCTTGGGTGGTAGCGGTGCCTGGCTGTGCCAACTCTAGCATACTGCACTATTCCTTCTAGGTTGCCCTACACCTTGCCAAGATGTTTTAACTGTCCGTTTATTACATTCTCTTCCTATTACTCAATTTGCACCATCTATTTTCTGCTGGGACCCTCAAGGATATAACAGTATTAGAAAATCTAGAAAAATCACTGAACGCTACCAAACTGTTACCTCCCCTGACACCCTCCACATGAATATGCTGCACAAAACTCTCATGCTTTTAGACTCACCTAAAATATCAGCCAAACAATCCATAAGAACTCTCTGAGCTCCTGTCCCATACTTAGCACTGTCTGGGTATTTTGTCCCTTGCTTCCTACAAGGGGATCAAAGTAGTCAACATTTTATTTTTCTAAGTTTAACTTCTTTTGGAGCCTGATCTAGTATTTCCCACAGAGCTGTACATAACCACACTAACTTTGATACTATTTCATTCACCATATCTAAATCCTATAGTTAAAGTACACGTTACCAAACAAGCAAATAAATAAACAAAGCCCCCACCTCCTGCATAGCATTAGGGTAAGGCTAGAGCAGACAAGTCGCAGAGACTACACCAACCTCCCACATGTCAAACATGTAAGACTCAATTCAAAGGGACAACCATGCCCATCTCACTATTTTCATACGGAACCATCCTGGAAGACAAAATGGTAAGAGCTAATATTTTTTGAGTACTTACTGCAGAATAGGTTCTATGCTGAATGCTTCACCTAGAATATCTCATTCAACAGTTTAAACAGCTTTAGAATATAAACACCCTCTAGTAGTATTCTCATTTTATAGATGATGAGACTGAGCTTATAGGTTATGTTCCTGGTCCAAACTCACATTGCAGGTAACAAGTTGGGATTCAAATACAGGCATCCTGCTTCTAGAATCCAGGCTCCAAATCTCTGCATTAGAAATCAGACCACGGTCAAGAGACTTCTAGAAATGAGAAAATCTCATGTTTGGGAGACAATTTCAAAGAAGAAAAAATAACCTTCAATTTTCCTGTAAAATATTCCTTTTCCCCCTTTAAATCTTCAAGGTTACCACCTGGAGCTGGACGCTGGGGTGGTGTGTTATCCTATGTATTACTTTTGTGCTCTGGACTGAACGGCTTCTTGACTCTGCTCTCCCCACGCCCTGCAGGGTTCTCAAGTTCACACATTTCCAGAAACCCCTATTGTCTTGGCTTGATAAAGGCTTTGTAGCACTCAGGCCATAAAGCATTTATTCCCGTAGTTCCTTATAGCTGACAAAGGAAAAACAATGATTTCAGTGAATTTTTTTATCTTCAGCTTCACTCTCTATTTTGATATTTTAGGTATGCAACAATTAATAGAAGAAGTTCCCCAGGATGTTCTAATTATAAACTTCTTGCCCTGGATGTGGAAGGAAATGGTCTATTTCACAGAAGGATATTTTGTAAAACTTAAATTTCAAATTGAGCTGAAAATGAGCTTAATTATCTCCCCTTGGGGCTTTTCTTGTCCTTGGAACACAGATATATCATATTAGAACTTCAAATAATGGCCACCAGCCTCTTCCTTTGATGGCCAGTTTTGGTTTAAGGTCATAAATTCATTGGAACTAGCAACCCTAGACTTTTGGATTTTTAGGGACGTAATGTTACATCTACTCCCTTCTGCTTTATTTTAACTCTCCAAGAAGCTGAATGTCCTATTTCATTTTTTCCTTAACTCTAAGGATTGGAGAGTTAATATTATAAGCATATTAGTTAGTTAGAGCTGCTGTAACAAGGTACCACAGACTGAGTGGCTTAAACAACAGAAATTTATTTTCTCACAGTTCTAGAGGCTGGAAGTTCAAGATCACGTTGTCTACAGGATTGGTTCCTTTGAGGGCTGTGAGAAAAGGATCTGCTCCAAGCCTCTCTCCTTGGCTTGTGGATGGCCGCCTTGTCCCTGTGTCTCTTCACATCATCTTCCCTCTATGTGTGTCTGTCTCCAAATGTGCTCTTCTTATAAGGGCACTGGTCATATTGGATTAGGGCCCACCCTAATGACCTCATTTTAATTTCCCTCTATAAAGATGCTATTTCCATGTATTTGTATCACATGTATCACATTCTGAGACACTGGGGGATGGAACTTGAACATTTGAATTTTGAGGGAGACCCAATTCAGCCCATAGCCATCAGTGTTTGACCTACAGTCAATACACTGTCCTTTTCATATCAACCTATTAATACTATAAGTAGAAAAACTGAAATAACACATCTGTTTTTGACAGGTAAATCTCCTGATGTTTCAAAAACTATAGTTACCCCCATCACAAAAGGTACTGACTGAAGCCTTTAAAAAATTATTTTGTTTTGTTTCCAAAAAAGAAGATGAAAGAGAAGAGACAGAGCAGGTAATTGAGAACACTTAGGTTCTAAAGTCAGTCCACCTAACAGAGTCTTAGATCTAATCCTTACACCCTCCCTTCTGGATGCCCTCATTCCACCACTTAGGATCCTCTCTGGGTGCCTACCTGCCTGTCTCTGCCTTTTTTTCTTAATTGCTGTTTTTCACATTTTAGAAGATTTGTTGTTATGGTTTCCTTTTTATATACTCCCCAGGGTGAATTTTCCCAGTTGGATTTTCTTTCCCATATTTAACTTTCCTATGGCTTTGGACGATGTCCCTGTGGGCAGGTTTAGTTGGAAAGAACATGATAAGGTAATATATTTGCCACAAAGCAGCAATAGCAACTGAGCTTTCTTTGATAACACTGAAAGTATCATTTCTTACTTCAAAGGGGGGGCAGTTAATGCAAGAAGCCATTTATTACTGACCTATGTACTTCTTCACCACTACAATTTCAACTACTACAAAATACACACTACAAAAGTTAACCAAAATGAAGTTCAGTACATGTGTATGAAAGTCTTTATCTATGTATTTTATTGTATATAATTAGATGGTTAGTGATTTCAATAGCAGAATTTAGTGATTCAACAACTACTCAATGTAACCCAACAGAAGTCATTTCATATCTATGCTTCAGATTTCCTATCAGTAAAAATATGACTTATATCACCCAAAATACTTTTTCATAGATTTGTGAAGAGAAATATAATCTATGGTGTAGAAAAAAGCACAAGTTGTTTTCAACTTACAAATGAGCTCTATTCCAAAAGTCCATTTAGAAGTCAATTGCTAGGAACCTGGAACACATGTTCCCAGAGAAACAATATGACAAAGGTGGTTAGGTTTGCAGGTAGCCCCAAGGGAGCATGAGCAGCTCATATGCAGGGGAACTGCAGAGCCAATGGTGTCCTAGATCACAATGAGTGCACATGTGATATTCACAGGAAAGTGCATCCATGTTCCCAGTGGAGGGGATTAGGAATTCTCTGTCACAGGGACAAGGGGCACCTCTAGTACATGCATATCTGTAGTAGAAGTGTCTCTGTGCTCCTACTCAGTCTACTCTCTAAGAAATCAGTAAAGGGCAGAGGAAGGGGTCTGTAGGGCCCAGGTTAGGGGCTTGTTGCAACTGGAGGAGAACAAAGGACTCAGCAAGCTCAGGGGAAAAGAAAATCAGAATAAAGTGGTTCAGGAGAATAGGGCTGCAGGCAGAGGTATTATAAGCCCTTGTCCAGAGGATCTGATGAAGGCTGGGGACAGTCGCTGCTGTTGTGGAGAGCTGCCAATGCAGAAAGTCCTCTAAAGCAAGTTCACAGCCAAGTCTGAACAAGCAGGCAGCCTTTATTTTTATTTTCTTTTCTAATTTAAGACATCTTATATGCTCAGAGTAGCCCTGAGCCAACACTAGTGGTAGAACATCATTACCAAGATGAATGATAACTCCTTGTGGCATTGGAACACAAGTATCTGCTGGGGATTGTCCAGAGTATAACACAACCGATGCTCATCAAATCTTTTCAGAATGAATGAATACATGAAACAACCATGCAGAGATGGACAATGAAGCCAGAGAGCATAAAAAGAATATGGATATTCATTTTAATTGAAATATAGTCATGTTACATTATAAATAAAGTTATATGTCCATCAATAGGAGAAATATGCAGTTTAAAAAAAGAGATTCTATAGGTGTTGATATAAAAAATGTTGCATATATATATGTTCAAGATATATTAAGTGATAAAGGCAAGGTACCAAACAATATGTGTGGTTTTTTTTTTTGAGACAGAGTCTGGCTCTGTTGCCCAGGCTAGAGTGAGTGCCGTGGCATCAGCCTAGCTCACAGCAACCTCAAACTCTTGGGCTCAAGTGATCCTTCTGCCTCAGCCTCCCAAGTAGCTGGGACTACAGGCATGCGCCACCAAGCCCGGCTAATTTTTTCCATATATTTTTAGTTGGCCAATTAATTTCTTTCTATTTTAAGTAAAGACGGGGTCTCGCTTTTGCTCAGGCTGGTTTCAAACTCCTGACCTTGAGCGATCCACCCACCTCGGCCTCCCAGAGTGCTAGGATTACAGGCGTGAGCCACCGCACCCGGTTGAAACAATATGTGTTTTTAAAAGATGGTAACATAGTCCTACATAACTACATCTACGTTATATATAACAGATTTTTAAAAGAATAGCATCTGTGGTTATCTCTGAAGAATGGAAATATGAATTGATGATACAAGGAAGAAAGACAAACTTTACTGTTTTATCTTTCTATGCTGTTTAAATTTTTATCACAAGCCAGGATGACTTTTTAAAAATTTTTTTATTGTGGCAAAATTTACCTAACATAAAACTTACCATTTTAACCATTTTTAAGTGTACAGGTCAGTAGCATTAAATGTATTCACATTGTTATGTGACCATCATCACCATCCATCTCCAGAACTTTTTTCATCTTCCCAAACTGACACTCCATACTCATTCAACAGTTCCCCCTTCTCCCCTCTCCCCAGAAGAATGGCTTTATAACTTAAGAAAATAACATAGAGAAATTCTTTCTACACAAAACGTCCATGTGGAATTAATGATAACAGTGCTATCTTTAGAAGTGAAATAATAATCAGATTCTGTTTCTGAAACTGGAAATTCCATAACACAATATCAGATTGAGTATTTATCAGTACACCACTAATGTATGCAACTTATTAATCATCCTTGACTAATTGTCCTGACTCCGGTTCATTGTGACATCCACACATTATGACTTGGAGAACACCACAAAACTGCAGTATCAGTATGCTAATAAGCCTAAATGCCCCACTCACCCTTCTCTGATAGTTCTCCCCCTTCCCTTGTCCTGGTTACATGCCACCAATGAGTTGAGAGGGAAAAGTGATTTACACAAATTTGTGTCAATTTGCTCAAAAAAGGTCCAGCATACAACACACAGCACACATGTTCAGGTACCACCTGAGAGGGAAGGACAAGCCAGAGGCAGAAGTAGACAAATGGGGTGATTGTGAGATGGGTAGCATATAGACGGGGAAGGCACTCAGGAGGACCAAATGGCACAGGGCACCTGGGACACAGATCTGGGGAGCAGCAGTGCTCCCAGGCAGGAGGAGGTGGAAAAATCCCCATCAAGGATGATTAATAAATTGCATGCGTTAATCCGACAGAACCTACAAAACCTGCTTGTCTGACTTCACAGCATGACTTTATTATCAAATTATGTCTATCAATAAATGATTAAGTAAGTATGTTTGTCACTACTACCTTGGCCCCAGAAAGCCTTCCAAGATGAAAACTATTTCTGAACTTACAAACTGAGGAACAGCCTTATGAATGTGATCACTGGGCCAACGTGACCTCTTCACAGAAGGCCTCGTCTAGGATGTCTTTATTTCTCGTCTATCTACGGTAGTGAAACATGAAGATTAATTTGCCAAATTTGGTGTTCTTTTCTTGCACACAGTTGTAATCCAACCTGCCCTTTCTCTAGCCTTTAATGAGGCTATTTCTTCACAGATGCATGCCTATACAACACCAATGATGAAAGAAACCCCTGCTCTCAGGAGAGGAGAAAAATCACAGAAGGCTGGGTTCACAGCTTGGATGAACAAGCATATAAAGGGAGGTGATAGAAATTTAAGGAGCAATGAATGTAGGGGAGTATCCTGCAAACTTTTGCTTTGAGTGTCCAGAACTTAGATTTATCGCCAGGTTTCAAGGGCTTGTTTTAATCAAAGATAATTCAACAAATATGCATGGAGCATGCCTAACATGTCCCAAGCTCTATGCTGGAATCTATGGACATAAAGGCAAATTTGACCTCAAAATCTCACATCCTACATACCTCAAGAAACTCACATCCAACAGTTTGTTTCTTCCTCCATTGGGCTAGGAATATAGTAGTATACAATACATAAATTCTTCTTGACTTGACTTAAATTTTGGTAATTTGGGGTCAGTGAAAGTAGTTCAGTAACTGCTGGTGAATGCTTCTCATCTCACTACCTCTTCCTTCCTATTTCTGTTGAGTAACACAAGCCTGAAGCTTACTTTTTCAGAGACTGCTAAACAGTGTATTCTATTAGTTTTCAGCATAGTTTTATTGATCATCTACTAGGAGTCAGATACTATCTTTAGCTCCATTAACAATAATTCCAATAATGTCAAAGGCATGCATTTTGGAGGCAGGAGATCTCAACATGGTCCCAGTGTCACCAATCAGTACCTCTGTGGTATTTTCACTTCAGTTTCTTCCTTTGTAAAATACATATAATCATAATAACTACCCTTCCTACCCTCATGTGAGTGCCACAAGGACTGTTTTCAAAATAAACTATTTATGTTTAAAGATAACATTGCTAACAGTATCTTTTAAAACAAAAACAAAAAAACAGATTAATCACAGGCGGCATTCCATGTTCCTTTTCAACACCAAAGCAAGGGAATCCTATGGCCTATCGGGAGCTGAGGCTTAGAGAACCTGTAGCTACATGTTGCTCTACATCTTTGCAATGTTCTGGTCCCTGAAAAGTCTTTGTCAGAACAAAACATAGATGGTATTATGGCTGCCAGCATGTGTTATTAGAAAACGTGCTTCAAGATATCCAATAGCTGAGGAAAACTTAGCAGTTGAAGATCCTAGCACCTGAAAATCTTAGAGAACTCTGTAACTTATATGAAAATATTCATGGTTCAGATGGGACTTGGTTGCATTAGAAAGCACATCCTCATCATCAGGGCCATATTGCGAATTTTGTGGGCCCTGGGTACTTTTGCCTTCACAGGCTACTTCCTCCTTAAAAAGAAAAAATAATTAAAATCATATTTTGTGACTACACTGGTATAGAGATGAAAATTATCCAGGCAGGATTCCTTACTGCAGGTTGAGTATCCCTTTATCTAAAATGCTTGGAGACCAGAAGGGTTTGGGATTTCTGATTTTTTTAGATTTTGGAATATCTGCACTGCATACTTACTGGTTTAGCATCCCTAATCTGAACAGGCAAAATCCTAAATGCTCCAATGAGCATTTCATTTGAGTGTCATATTCACACTCAAAAGGCTTTGAATTGTGGAGCATTTCAGATATTGGATTTTCAGACTTGGGATACTCAACCTGTATACATTCATTATTATTACTATAATATTTTTCCTTGTGATTTTAAAAGAAACTAAAACATTTTCATGATCCCTAAAACTATTGTGGGCTCTAGCCCCTGTGCCTGCTGTGCCTAATGGACAAGTCAGTCCTGCTCACTGAAGCAGGTGTCTGTCATCTGACCCCTGCTACCTCTCCAGTGCATCCCCCAGTGCCCTGCCCTCTTTCACTCCATTCCAGCCCACCCAACCCTCCTTCTTGCCCTCTCATGCTCCCAGCACTTCCTATCCCAGAGCCTGAGCCCTGAGGTTCCCCTGACCTGGGATGCTCTTCCTCAGATCTTTTCAAGTCACTCTGTTCTCCATAAATGTCACTGCCTCAGAGAGGCCTTCCCTGATAATCTACCATTGCAGCCACTGTTCATCTCATTACCCTGTTCAGTTTCTTAGTGGACCTTACAACAGTCTAAAAACGTCTCATTTCTTTGTTTATTATTGGCCTCTCATGCCAACATGAAATAAGGCACATAAGTTATATGAGGACAGGGACTTGATCTGCCTTATTCCCTGCCATATCGCCAGTGCTTGGTCCATGGCAGATACTCAGTAAACATTTATGGAATAAGTGAATGAGTGGATAGGCTGCCAAGCTTTCTCTGCTCACTCAAAGAATGTGATAACAAAATAGAGAGAGTGCCTGCCATTTTGTTTATTCATTTATTCTTTATAAATACCAGTCTCCACCAGACGAAGACAGGCATCCTTGGGGAGGTAGTGTCCAGTGCTACAGGGAGGGCAGGGAGGAGAAGGCAAGTACTTCTGCACATATAAACAAGCCAGACTCAAATGAGAGCACAGAAAATCCATACAGCTGAGCTCTCTGCTTTAAGAAAGTTTATTCAGCAAGTATCTATTAAGTGCCTACTCATGTTAGCCACTATCTAAGAAGAACTGGATTAGCTCTTACCCTCAAAGAATACAATGAAAAGGCAACCAAGTGGAAAGTTGAAGATTAGAAAATACCTTGAAAGGACACATACTCCACCCACTGTCTTCAGGAAGGACATGGGACATTGCTGAGAGATTGAGAGAAGAGTGGCTTTAGGGACTGTGGGGCCCACTTATTGTTTCCCAGCACCAATTCCTGCTTCTTTTGGTAATAGCACATCTATTTTCTTTGAAGAATTAACCCTCCCCATTACATGTAGGTTTGGTGGGATTCTTATTCAAGGTCCTCAGCCATCCTCTCTGAGAGAAAGGGTTGTCATGTGACAACAAGGACAATGAGACTTTCAATAGAAGCTTGAATCTTAGCAGAGTGACACAAGAACTGGGGGGTGGGGGGAAAGCATTCATTCAGTCCAGTAGTGGCACTCTCACAAAACCATGGGTTCATCCCTACTTTCAAGAATCCAAGAAATGCCCTAGTACCCTTCTTTTCTGAGCATGGTTCTCCAACATTTCTCACTTTCGTGAACTTTCTCATAACTCCTTTTCTGTTTAAGAATGCCAGAGCCACTTCTGTGAAGTTCCCTGACTAAAGCAGCGGTGCTAGACTGAAGGCATTAGACTGGGTTTCTAGGCTTCTTAAGACTTCAGAGAGAGATAATTCGTACTAGATCAGTGTTCCAAGGTTACTGGGAGGTTAAAATGAACTGGTAAATTAGCAAGCATATGTGTCAGGTCTCCCAGGAAGGAGATGCTGGGACAAAGTTAGGAGAGCAAGTGGTTTACTTCACCTCTGAAAATTAAAAGGGGAAGTAAGCAGAGCCAGGCAGGGAAAAGTCTTCAGACCACAGTGTGTAAGCTTGTCATAACTTCACGATGAGGGTAACCTTCATATGCATAAAAACCAAGGAATCTCTTGGGGGAAAAGAATACAAACCTCAATCTTTTTCCTTAGAGATTCAAAATTACTAGGCTCACGCCTGTAATCCTAACACTCTGGGAGGCCAAGGCAGGCGGATCGTTTGAGCTCAGGAGTTCGAGAACAGCCTGAGCAAGAGCAAGACCACATCTCTACTTAAAAAAATAGAAAGAAATTAGCTGGACAACTAAAAATATATAGGAAAAATTAGCCGGGCATGGTGGCACATGCCTGTAGTCCCAGCTACTTGGAAGGCTGAGGCAGGAGGATTGCCTGAGTCCTGGAGTTTGAGGTTGCTGTGAGCTAGGCTGATGCCACGGCACTCTAACCCGGGCAACAGAGTGAGACTCTGTCTCAAAAAAAAAAAAAAAATTACTAATACTTCTTTGATGGGTTGTTACTATCTCAACTGGCCCCAAAAAAGAACTCACCATAAGGGAGAGGGTAATCTAGACTGGTGACCCGAGCTCACCACTAGGTCTACGGGTGTTTGAGGAGAAGGGAGTTCTATAGCTGCTTCTGGAAGCCCCTCCTGAGCCTCCAATTTTAATTTAAAAGGCCCCGATTCAATAAACTGTATAGACACTAAATAATTGAGCTTAAAATTTTTACAAAGTTTTGTTGGCCAGGCACAGTGGCTCATTCCTATAATTCCAGCACTTTGGGAAGCCAAGGAGGGAGGATCACTTGAGCCTAGGAGTTCTAGGCTGCAGTGAGCTGTGATCATGCCACTGCACTCCAGCCTGGGCAACAGAGCAAGACTGTCTCAAAAAATAATAATAATAATTTTTTTAAAAATGTTTTGTTATATCTTTCCCACATTGACTCTTTTCCAATGTTAGTCACAGACACATGTATAGATCATTGATTGAAGTTAAAGGAATACAAAATAAATTAAAAGAGACTAAAGAACAAATTAAACATTTTAACCTACATGAAAAAATTAGTTTTCAAAAGATTAAAATTAGTTTAAACTATTTTTAAGGCTGATTTGCCTTATGCTGTCAATAAAATTATTACATTTATCTATCCTGAAAAAAGCAATCATGCAGGGCAGGAAGAGAGAGGGTGAGGGATTTCTCTTAGCATGAAGAGGGCAAAGGCTCACTGAGACCATGTTTCTTTTTAAAATAGAATCTATAGAGTAACAAAATATGGGTAGTGGGTATGAGGGAAGAAGAGATTTTTTTTCTTTCCCAAATTGTCCTAGTGCTGATATTAGGAAGATTAACACTTGATTCGAAATGACCCTATGATCCACTTATTTGTCATCTTGGAAACAATAGGTTAACAGTTTTCGAAATAACTGAACAATATAAACAGTCGCTTTGACTAATCTGGGATCTACGGCTGCCACAAAGTCACCTTCAGGACATTTTCAAAAAGGGACTTGGGGGTTTGGTTTTCTTTTTTTAATCTCCTGACAGCGTGAAAAGCCTTGCCTGAAAATTGACAGGTGTGTAAAAGGAAAACATCCTTCATGCTAATGGGGTCCTTCAACATGTTTTCCCTATACTCCAAACTGCCCTCAAGCTGAAATGTGAGGCTTCCACCCAAGGCTGGCAGAAAGAATTTCACTACCCTTCCAAGGCATTCAATGTAGGCTTCTTTCTAGCACATTTTCTTCAGGTTTTCATTCACCAACTACTACCATCAATAAAATAAAGCACTCAATTTCTAAGCACCTGAAAAGTGTTGACATATGCATACCTCAAATGAATGGGGTGTTTAATCCTCTCCTCCACTCTACCTCCAGCAAAACACAAAAAACAGCCATGTATGGTATATTGACAGAATACACCTTGTACTCAAAATGCTGCTCTCAGTTTATATTCTCTCTCCTTCACCTACCCCCACCACAGGCACATGTACAAAATTTGAATCCTATCCAAAATCTGAACCAGTAAAACTAAGATGCCTGATATTTTTATTTAGCTAGTATTATTTCTCAAGTCTGGAAAATTTTGAGTTTTCATGAATGTACCCTGGAGAAGAAAAATTCTCAATAACCACACACAGGTTTCATAATCACTCCAAGGAAATGACAAGTTCTTCTTGGGAACAATTCCTTTTGCTTTCTGAAATCTGAGGTGAGAAATTTCATTTGTTTTTCACCAAACCACGAAAATGAATGATGTCACTCTTATACCACAGGAATTGGTACTACAAGTTCTATTAAGAGATGTCTGTTGTCATTTCCAACCCAGATGATTAAATTATGGGTAGCTCTAGAGGAGAAGAAGAGTGAAAGCCACATTACCATCACTGCTTATTCAGAGCCATGTATTCCTACATTGCTCCCTTCCAGTATTTTCTTCCTAGGAGTGTTAAGGGAATATTTGGGGCTTTTTTTCTTTGTCTCATTTCCCCTCAGTGAGGAGCTGCTAGCTAGTTACCTAGATTGGTACCAGCAAGAGGAATCTGCTTAGTGAAATAAAGATTCCACCTCATAAACTGTTCTTTTAACAGGAATTGGGTCCACAAAGATATGTAAAACTGTACCAATGACACGGTAAAATATGTGCTTAAGAGTTGTTTTGATTTATTAAAAATGAGTCCTTTGAAACCTTAGAAACATTATAGTCCAGCCAGATACCTCTTCTATACACATAAGGAAACTGAGTACCAAAATGTTGAGCTGATTTTTCTTTTTTTAATTTTTTTTCCTTTATTGAAGTATAATTTACATATCATGCCTTTACTCCATTTTACGTGTACAATTAAATGATTATTAGTAAATTTACCAAGTTGTATAGCTATTCACATAAATCAGTTTTAGAGGATTTGCTTACCCCTATTGAGACCCCTAATTTCCATCCCCAACTACATTTCAAGCATGCCCCTCCCCTCCACAGTGCTCACCACATCCCTCAGATGTGGGTCTACCCTCCCCAAATCCCTAGTGAACACCACCACCATTTGAGCACCGTAGTGTTAATCAGTCGGTACCAATTTTTTTTTCAACTTCCTCATTTTTTTCCTTTATTGAAGTGTAATTTACATATCATGTCTTTACTCCATTTTAAGTGTACAATTAAATGGTTATTAGTAAATTTACCAAGTTGTACAGCTATTCACATAACTCGGTTTTAGAGGATTTCCTACCCCCTATTAAGACCCCTAATACCCATCCCCAACTACATTTCAAGCATGCCGCTTCCCTTCATAGTGCTCACCACATCTCTTGGATGTGGGTCTACCCCCCACCCCCAAATCCCTAGTGAACAAAACCACCATAGTGTTAATCAGTCAATACCAATTTGATGGCGAGTACAAGTGGGGCCCATTTTTCGGGTCTCACTTTGAATAATGGGCCGAAGCTTAACCCAGGATAATATAAGCGGTGCTAGCTCACTGTCGTTTCTTAAAATTGAGTAATATTCCATTGTAAACATATACCAAATTTTAATAATCCACTCATGAATTGACGGGCACTTGGGTTGTTTCCACGACCTAGCAATAGTAAATTGTGCTGCCATAAACATTCGGGTGCAGATGTTTTTATTATAGAATGTCTTATGCTCTTTTGGGTAGATGCCTAATAATGTTATTGCTGGATCGAATGGTAATTCTATTTTTAGCTCTTTGAGGAATCTCCAGATTCTTTTCCACAAAGGTTGCACTAATTTGCAGTCCCACCAGCAGTGTAAGAGTGTTCTTGTCTCTCCACATCCTTGCCAACATTTGTTGTTTTGGGATTTTTTGATAGAGGCCAATCTCATTGGGGTTAGGTGGTATCTCATTGTGGTTTTGATTTGCATTTCTCTAATAGAGATGTTGAACATTTTTTCATATGTTTGCTGGCCATTATTCTGTCTTCTTTGGAAAAGTTTCCATTCATCTCCTTTGCCCATTTATAAATGGGGTGGTTTGATTTTTTCTTGTTAATTCTTTTGAGTTCTAGGTAGATTCTTGTTATCAGACTTTTGTTGGAGGTGTAGAGAGCAAATATTTTCTCCCATTCTCTAAGTTGGCCATTTGCTCTAGCGATAGTTTCTTTGGCTGTGTAGAAGCTTTTTAATTTGATCAGATCCCATTTGTTTATTTTTGTTGCTGCGTTAATGGCTTTGGGGATCTTCTTCAAGAATTCTTTGCCTAGGCCGAGGTCTGAAAGGGTCTTCCCAACATCCTCTTCTAGGACTCTTAAGGTTTCATGCCTTAGGTTTAGGTCTGTTAACCATTTTGAGTGTATTTTTGTGAGAGGTGAGAGGTGGGGATCCAGTTTCATTTTTCTGCATGTAGCTATCCAGTTTTCCCAGCACCATTTATTGAAAAGAGATTCTTTCCCCCAATGTATATTTTTGCCTGGTTTATCAAAGATTAGCTTACCATATGCAGATGGTGTCATCTATGGATTCTCAGTCCTGTTCCAAAGATCAATGCTTCATTTATGACAAGCCTACAGCCAACATCATACTAAATGGGGAAAAACTGAAACCATTCCCACTTCGAACTGGAACTAGACAAGGATGCCGACTTTCTCCTCTTCTATTCAACATAGTGCTCAAAGTCCTAGCAATAGCAATAAGCCAAGAGGGTGGCATTAAGGGTATCCAAATAGGTGCAAATGAGATCAAACTCTCACTCTTCGCTGATGATATGATATTATATCTAGAAGACCTCACGGATTCTTCCAAGAGACTCCTAGATTTGGTCTATGGCAATACCACCCATACCACCCTGAATGCGCCCGATCTCGTCTGATCTCGGAAGCTAAGCAGGGACGGGCCTGGTTATTACTTGGATGGGAGACTCCTAGATTTGATAAATGAATTTGGTAAAGTCTCAGGTTATAAAATCAGTATACACAAATCAGAGGCATTCATATACATCAAAAACAGTCAAGCCGAAACTCAAATCAAAAAGGCAATACCTTTTACTATAGCCCCCCCCCAAAAAATTAAATATCTAGGAATAAATTTAACAAAAGATACGAAAGACTTATACAACGAGAATTATGAAACACTAAGAAAGAAATTGTAGAAGATGGAAAAAGATGGAAAAATCTACCTTGTTTATGGATTGGTAGAATCAATATTGTTAAAATGTCAGTATTACCTAAAGTGATCTACAGAATAAATGCAATCCCCATCAAAGTACCATCTTCGTTCTTTACAGACCTAGAAAAAATAATTCTTCACTTTGTACGGAACCAGAAAAGACCTCGTATAGCCAAAGCAATCTTAAGCAAAAAGAACAACCTGGGAGGCATCAGTTTTCCAGACTTCAAGTTGTATTATAAAGCAATAATAATCAAATCAACTCGTATTGGCATGAGCTAATTTTTCTTAATTAGAGGCATAATTGAAACTGGAACCCAGATCTTTAACATCTATCTTTA
>CAUYRT010025487.1:0-15979 GCA_963574885.1 Lepilemur ruficaudatus | reverse complement strand
AGGAAGAAATTAATTAGCCAACTAAAAATATACAGAAAAAATTAGCCAGGCATGGTGGTGGCACATGCCTGTAGTCCCAGCTACTAGGGAGGCTGAGGCAGAAGGATTGCTTGAGCCCAGGAGTTTGAGGTTGCTGTGAGCCAGGCTGACACTATGGCACTCTAGCCCAGGCAACACAGTGAGACTCTGTCTCAAAAATAAATAAATAAATAAATAAATAAAGGAATAAAAAAAATTTATTTTTGTTGGGGTTTTCTTGGGTAGTGTTTTTTGTTTTGTTTTGTTTCTGTGTTTTCATTTGTTTAGTTTATTTTTTTAAGGGAGCAGTTTCTACATTTGCTGTTTTTTCCCCAAAGGCAAGAGGAATGAGCCATTGGTGTTTCTGAACTCCTAAACTGAACTTATGGGTGCTCGCTCTCTGCCCTTCAGGGCAAAGCACACACAGGCAACTGTGCTCTTTAACAGCGCTTCCTGCAATTAATTTTTACAGTGAATGAACTTTCTTTCACTTCTTCACATTATGTTATTTCTCAGACCTTAACATTTCCAAGACAGTTGAGAATATAAAACCCATACGTCTTTTATGTTATAAGCCCCAGGGTTTATGAGTAAAAATAACTAATACCAAAAAGTAACTTATACAGAAGAAAATGATGGATAGCCAAGGAGCAATTGGAAGGCTGCAGAGAAGACTGGTTTGGAATTTGGCATGAATTAGTAACTAGCAACATGGAATTGTTACATTCAACCTATAAATTAGAGGTTTGTCCTGCCTATTATTAGCACTATTATTTCTTTCGAGGACAGAGCCTTGGTACAGCTAAAGATGCCCCATTGGCAGAGACACATATAATTCCAGACCCATGGGACGCCTTTCCACACTTCCTGGACACCCAAAGGAGGAAATGAACACAAAGCATGAACATGCCGGTATGGAGAATCCATCACTTAGGAACCGAGAAATCGCCACAGTTTTCTACACGACAGAGAAATAACAAAATTATATTTTTCTCTCTTTTCAGCTTAAGATTCTGATAAATATATCCTCACAAGAAGCCTTCTTAGATGAATCCATCTGAGAACCACTCTCCACACAAAATCTGTGAAAATTATTATGAATGATGGTCATACCTCTGGAAACAGTTTGATTTATAAACATAAGTATTTCATAAATGTGCAATCCTCCTGAGCCAACATCGCATATTGGTCAGTCTCATTCATTTCTTTATTTACTTGACAAATATTTATTGAGTGCTTACTATGTGGCAGGCACTGTTATGAGAACTGGAGATTCAACAGTGACCAAGAGAGACATGTTTGCTAATCTCCTGGGGCTTATATTCTGGTGAAAGGAGACACGCAAAAAGCAATTTATATAATCATACATATGCAAACACACACACATATACACACATATATTCACATATACACACTTGTATATTATAGCATTATTACCATGCATAATAGATTATAATCTGCTAGAAGGAAAGGAAAACAGAGTAAGGAGCTAGCAGTGATGGGGAGAGCTCTTTCCACAGAGACAAGGAAGGCTTCCTTGAGGGTGGATATTTGAGCAGACACTCGGAGGGCTGAACCAGCTGCCAGCATGGTTGGGAAGAGCATCCCAGGTAGAGGAGACAGGTGCAAATGCACATTCACCTAATAAGAAGTACATTGTGGCTGGGGTCCTGTGAGCAAGGGAACACGTGGCTGAAAATAATGCATTAGCGGCAGCTGCAGCCAGGTCATTCGTAGCTTTACAAGCTGTGGTGGAGGCTCTGGATTTTATTCCAAATGCAACAAGGACAATATGCTGCTAGCAAAGGCACCAAATGCTATTGTTCTTGCCAAAGATGCTAAGAAAATAAGTGGTGTTTGCAGCAGCACAGAAATAAATATGCTGTTTAAAAGTTTTCTCAAAAACATCTAAGTGGCTGGGCATGGTGGCTCATGCCTGTAATCCTAGCACTCTGGGAGGCCAAGGCGGGTGGATCGTTTGAGCTCAGGAATTCAAGACCAGCCTGAGCAAAAGCGAGACGCCATCCCTACTAAAAATAGAAAGAAATTAACTGGACAACTAAAAATATACGGAAAAAATTAGCCAGGCATGGTGGCACACACCTGTAGTCCCAGCTACTCGGGAGGCTGAAGCAGGAGGATCACTTGAGCCCAGGAGTTTGAGGTTGCTGTGAGCTAGGCTGATGCCACAGCACTCTAGTCCAGGTAACAGAGTGAGACTCTGTCTCAAAAAAAGAGAAAAAAAAAGGTCCAAGTGGCATTTCGGGTCTAACTTTTCAATACTACAGAGCAAAAGAGAAAGCAGTATCTCATTCAAGATTTTCAAACCAAAGCCTGCTGAAACGCCCATAAATCTACTTAATCTCTAGCAGAACCCTAAAACAACTGACAACTCTTGTTTGATTCTTAGGATCTATAGATAAAGATCGGTTTAAATATATTTTTGTAAAATTTTTAAGCTAACAGGTAAGAGACAACTATTATCTATAACTTCAAAACACTAGAAAAAGAGATGCAGAGAAATTTTAACAATATACTACATCAGTACATGGGAAGAAAAAGTTTCAAAGAAATATAACAAAGAATGTTTTAAATTTAGATCCAATTATATGTTGTTTACTAGAAATGAACTAAAAACAAAGTGACAGAGATTAAAATAAGTGAATGGGCAATTTCAGGGGACTTCTAATCCAGATAAAATGGCATAGACCCCTTTTTCCCTGTTCTTCCTGTCACACATAACTATAAACCCTGGCAATAAAGCAAGAAGCAACTAAAAGAGAATTCTGAAAGGTGGTGAAAGGAGAGCAAATTTGTTTGGGGCTCCAGGACAGTAGGAGCAGCACAGGTGCAGGTCAGGAAATACCGAAGCAGTAATTCCTATCCAACCCACCCCCAATATAGCAAGAGAAGGCAGCTAGGTGGACTTGTTCCTCCCCTGGATAGAACAACACAAGGGGGTCATGGCCCCCTGGCAAGGAAGGTAATAGGAGACCTGCCAACAAAGGTGGCCATGGAAGGCACTCCCCTCCCTGTGGAGAGATACCCAGTGAGCAGACAGAGCCTGAAGACAGACCCCACCACAACACACACCTGGTGTCTCAGGCATCTGACAGCAGCCCTAAGACCTCCTTCCCTTGCCAAGAGACCCCCAGGGCAGTTGCAGGGCACTGGTAGGGGTATTGTACCACAGCACATGGCTCAGAAAGTGTTCTGAGGCCCCCACAGGAAGGGGGATCCCATCACAGCAAACACTCAGCCATGGAAACCTCTTCATTCCTGCAGACTTGAGCCTCTCCTTCCCACATGAAGAGAAATCTGGGAAGTCCAGCCTGGGAAAATCCCTTCTGTCCACTCAAGGAGCACCCAGCAGTATCAGAGAAACCAAATAGACCAAAGTAGCACTGCAAGTGTCTGAAAACCAAACCTTCACTTGAACAACAGAAGTAATCCATAACCTGCATGCTAAACTTAAACAGAGTGACTGGCTGCTGAAATACAGGATTTAGGTATGACTCAGTGTCTCCTAAAATAATAGATAAAATACCCAGGATACGATCAAAAGTCACCTGTCATATCAGAAACCAAGAAAATCACAACTTGAATGAGAAAAGACAATCAACTGATGCCAACGCTGAGATGAATCCGATGTTGGATTATCTAAAACAGATTTTGAAGCAGCCATCATAGAAATGTTGCAACATCAGTTATGAAATTCTCTTGAAACAAGCCAATAGAAAGTGAAGAAATAGAAGTTATATATAAAAAAAGAACCAAATGGAAATTAGAGAACTAAAAAATACAATAACAGAAATTTTTAAAAATCTCTTGATATGCACTCAATAGTAGCACAGAGATAATAGAAGAAAGAATCATTGAACTTGAGGAAAGATCAATTGTATTCACCCAATTTAAACAATAAACAGAAAATTGATTTTTTAAAAGGGGGGGAATAGAGCCTCAGGGAGCCATGGGACCATTAAGAGAAAGATCTAATATACACATCATTGAAGTTTTAGGAGAAGAGAATTAGAGTGAAGTTGAAAAAGTACTTTAAGGAGTAAAGGCTTAAATTTTCCCAAATTTGGCAAAAGACACAAACCTATACAGTCAACAAGCTGAGCAAACCGTGGGAACATGATAACAGGATAAACCCAAAGAAATACACATCAAAACAAATTATAAGCTTCCAAAAAATAAAGACAAAAAAAATTTTTTTGAAAGCAGCAAGAGAGTACGATGAGTACTATATGTATTACCTATAGGGGAACACAAATTCAAACGACAGAAAATTTCTTATCTGAAACTATGAGGAATGGAAGAAAATGGTACATCATTTTTTAAGTGCTGAAAGGAAAAAAAAAAGTCAACCATACATTCTATATCCGGTGAAATTATCCTTTAGGAGAGAAGAGGAAATAAAGATACTCTCAATTGAAGGAAAATTAAAAAATTTGTTACTAGCAGACCTACCCTTAAAGATTGGCTAAAAGAAGTTCGTTCAACATAAAATTATAAATAATAATTTTGGAGCATCATGAAGGTAAAAGAACAACAGAAAGAGTAGAAATATGTGTACATACAATACACTATTCCTTTCCTCATGAGTTTCATAAATCATATTTGATGATTGAAACAAAAATTGTAATCCTATCTCATACTCAAGAGAAGGCAAAGGAATCTCAATAGAAGTGAGATTTCCATATTTCACTGAGGTGTTAAATAAACTCTCATGCCACATATGCATATTTTAACACACAGGAAGTCATGAAAAGAGAAACACAGGTACTAGAAACAAAGGAAACAAACAGAAAATAAAAACATTCAGTATTTGTGTTAGGTTGGTTCCAAGACCCTGCAGATACCAAAATAGATCATATTCTGAGTCATAAAACAAACCTCAACAAATGAACAATTGAAACCATCCAACTGTAATGAAATAAAACTAGAAGTAAATAACAGAAAGACAATAGAAAAATCTCTAACACGTGGAGACCAAACAACAAATAATCCATGGGTCAACAAAGAAGTCTCAAAGTAAATTTTAAAATATATAGAACTGAATATTAATGAAAATACAACATATCAAAATATATAATATGTAACTGAAGCAGAACTAAGAGAAAATTTTATAGCACTAAATGCTAACATCCGAAAAGGGGAAATCTCAACTAATAAACTAACTTCCTATCTTCCTAAACAAACAAAAAAAATAGCAAAATAAAGAATAAAATACACCAAAAGCAAGCCAAATGAAATAAACAATGACGATCATAGCAGAAATTAATAGAATTAAAATACAGAAATAATAAGGAAAAATTAATGAGGAATAAAAGCTATTTCTTTAAGGAGAATCAGTAAAACTGATAAACTTCTAACAAAACTAACAAAAATTGTAAAAGACTTGAAAACAAATACCAAGGGTGAAATATGAAACTTTACTACATATATTATAGACAATAAAAAGATAATAAGGGAATATTATCAATAGCTTTACACAAAAATTTGACAACTAAGAAGAAATGGGCCAATCTTCAAAAAATACAAAGTATCACAACTTAGATCAAATAGATAATCTGAATAGCACTTTAGCCATTAAAGAAGGTGAACTCTTAATTTAAAAGTTCCTCTCAAAAAATAAATTTCCAGGCTCAGATGGTTTCATCAGAGAATTCTAATAAATATGTAAAGTAGAATTAACACCAATTCTATATAATCTTTTCCAGAAAATAAAAGAGGAAGGAATGCTTCCCAACTCATTTTATAAAGCCAAAATCAGACAAAGCTAGTATAAAGAAACAACCACAGATCAATATATCTCATGAACTTAGACACAAAAGTCCCTGACAAAATGTTAGCAAACCGAATTCATGAATGTGTGAAAAGAATTATAAACCATAACCAAGTGGGATTTATTTCAGGTGTGCAAGGCTAGCTCAATATTTGAAAATCAATCAGTGTAATTTACCATATCAATAGGCTAAAAAAGAAAAATCATATTGTTTTCTTCTCAAGCCAGAAGTAATGCATCCCTGCCAACAGCTTGAGTTTAGACTTCTGACCTCCAGAACTGTAATAGAATAAATCTGGGTTGCTTTAAGCCACTAAATTTGTGGTATTTAATAATTTGAGCAGCAATAGCAAACTAATGCCTGTGGCAACAGGGACTCTGCTGAAGTGACTAAGTGAGCAACCTGGAGAAGGGGAAATTATCCTGGCCAATAGGGGTGGACACAGTCCAATTACAAAGGCTCTTTGTGATTATGTTAGAAATAAGTACATGTTACAGATAAGGACCTTCCTTCCCTTCCCACAAGGCTTCATCCAGCCCATCATTCAGTGACTTACAGAATTGCTTTTCCAATCCTTGGTTTCCCACCCAATTCCTTTGACTGTGAAGGGAGTGTGTAAGACCAGAATTCACTGGTCATATCATGCTCCATTACCCAGAAGCAGCTGACTTGACGGAACAGTGGCCTGCTGAGGTTTAGCTGCACTATCTGCTGCGATCCAAACTCTGCATAGTTGGGGTGCCATCCTACAGCATGCAGTACATGCATAAAAAGATGACCAACCAATGTCACTATTTCTCACACAGCCCATTGGAAAGCACAGATGTGGGAACCAAGGAGAAGGGACAGGAACGGCACCCTCACTACTACACCCAGTAACCCACTTAAGGATGTTTTGCTCCCTGTCTACAATCTTGAGTTCAGTGGATTTGCTGGTCCTAATACCCAAGGAAACACAACTAATAGCTCAGTGAAGGGGCTGTTATGTTGGAATCTAAGAGTGCCCACCTGGCCATTTGGGGCTCCTCATGCCTTGTAACCATCAAACAGACAAGAGGAGTCCCTCTACTGTGCAGGATGACTAATCTAAATTATCAGAGGGAACTGGCTGGCTGCTCCCTCATGTGGGCAAGGAGTACACTCCAGAAGCTGGGGCACTTGTCAGTGTGCCTCCTTCCATTCTAGTCATTCTAGCTTATGGACACCTTGGTGCTCCAGTACAGACACAACACCAAGGTCTCGGGCCCCATCGGAATGAAGGTTTGGGTCACCCCAACAGTAAATAAAAACCATGTAAGGGGAACATATTGTTAAAGAAAGAGGTACATTTTTATGGCAAAAACATTTATATGGAAAAAAATTCTAAAGCACGTTATTAAAGAATATGTACACTATGATGTAGAAAACAATTTCAATTATAAAAGCATATATACATAATATGATTCCAATTTTGTTTTAAAAACTGAACACACATACACAAAATGAGAAGGCTACATATCAAAATGTTGGTGATGGCTATCAATGGTGATTAATTCATGGATTTTTTTCCTTTTTGCTTATCTGAATTTTCTAATTTTAATCACCGTGAGTAGCATTCTTTCTGTTTAAGTTAAAATTCTGAAATTTAAAAAAATTTAAACTCCTGAGTGTTTTCAACACTAAAGGCCCTGGCTAAGGTGCCTCTCAGAGAGAACAAAACACAACAGGGAGATGAAGCAATCAGAAAGCTTCTGTCTTGTTTTGCTGTGATTTTAACATGCCACATGCATGACACTCTGAGAGCAATGTGTGAAATTGCACATAAATATTAATAATGAGACAAAAACAAACTGGAGTCAAAACCTGTATATCCAAACTATCAGGCAATCATCTCAGCAGGTTTTAAAAGCTGTGTTCTTTATTTTGCATCATTTGTAATGGCAATAATCTTAAAATAATATAAAAATGGTTCACTGCCCATATAAGTATCTCATAATTTAACAAGATGCAAAAGAAAACCATAATCAGAGCATAAATTCACCATCTATGTTGCTTAATAATCTGTCAACAATGTCTAATGCCAAATTTTAATTGCACTTAAATTCTATTTGAAAATCCATGGTTGAGAATATACAGAAATCATTAATAGAGGAAAGAAAATCAATACAAGTCTAAGTAAGTAAATTTCAAAACTCCTACCACTTATTTGGTAGAGAAACCCTAACAGGTGAAGTTCATGAATGACACGCATGTGTCTTGCTAACAGAACCAATAACCATAGCCTTGTAGGACTTGGGCCTTTCAAGACAAAGCCCTTTCGTAGGTTCACTAGAACTTAGCTCCAAGCTTTCAATCCTGGGACGATGGCAAACCCCTCTACTGTTGGTGCCATGCAAGAGCGTAGGAGGCTAAGGAGAAACAAACATTGCCCGTCAATGTAGCAAAGGAAGCTGCTGCCTCGGCATCATTTGGACAGAAGGAATCCCACACTGGCATTTGAGCAAGAGAAGGAAGAGGAAGACCCATGGAAAGCAAGGAGTAGAAGGACATGTCGGACACCACCCTCAGACCAAGGTCAATATCACAGCTGCCAGATGAGACAGCACATTAGAGTTGGGAGGCTGGTGGGGGAAGGGGAGCCCATGATTCCCCACCACCACAGGGCTGGTGCCTCCTGGCTGAGGCTGACCTGGGTTCAGTACCAGGAGAGCTGCACTGCCCTGCTATACAGCCAGTGGAGAGAAGCTGCAGATGGTGTTGTAGGGCCCTGCCGAGTGGTCACATGAATCCTGGATGTAAGACCTGGAGGGGTGGCAGGACACAACTGTTTAATCCACTGGGGCCCTGCCCAGCTGAATTGTCAAGAGCACTCTCACAGGGCTGGGGACAAGGATTTCAGCAAGTCGTGCCCAATGAGCCAGGGCTGTCTGGAGCTGCCCACTCAGAGCCACTGTGAGTGGTGGGGTCCCTGGGAGCGCTACTCAACCTGTCTGAAGTCTGGGTTTTATTCATAAAATGAAAGGATTTGATTAAATAATTTCTAATGTTCCCTCCGACGGAAGGTCTCGTACCATGTGAGACTGAGCACAGTCCAGGCTACACAGGCTGCAGAACTACGGTATGGAAAGCACAAGGAACCCACTGACTTCTTCCAGGCATAGAATGTCGGCAAATTTGAAGTCATGAAGGAAAAATTGGGGTTTTTTTTTTCTATTTTTTAACAAAGAGGGACTTCTGAGGAAAATTAAAATACATGAAATGCTTCCATTTTATGAAACTTAGATGATTTCATAATTTTAGGAACATTAAAATGTATCGATGCTTTGATTTACTCAACAAATTATCATGCTTAGAACCTTACATTTCAGTGGAACTTATTTGTACCATAATTATAGATTGACTAATTAAATTTATTTTTGAATGCTTTTCTATTTCCCAAATTGAAGTATAAACTGCTGGATTTTGAGAAGTCCAGTTCTTAGGTTGTTTCAGTAAATTTAAAAAGAAACAAAAGAAAAGCCTATGAACAGAGGACATTGCCAAACTTAGGGTAAACTGCTCATTCCTCAAACATTTCCTGAGTGCACATGGCGTTCTGGGTTCCCAAGGCACACAGGGGCACTCTCCTGGCATTTGCTGTCCTCCTTTGGGGAGTCACACCTCATGCAAACAGTAGCAAGGGTGAAGTACCACCAAGGAAACAGGGAGACTTTGGTGACTGAGGAAAGACCCTGGGGAAGTGACTGTATCTGAAGGTGGGCAACGGCATCTCATCAATGGGAAGAGCCAGCGTCCTGTGGGCAGGGCCTCCACTGGGCAGTAGAATGGACCTGGGCCCCCAGGGCGCATGTGGAGCAATAGAGTCAAAATGTTTCTAGGCACAGTGCTTTCCACCAGGTCAAGCCGACACATAAACACACACATTTTCTAAAAGAGGCTGGTCTTCTCCCTTTGGAAGTTGGCCTTCTTCACTCCCTGTGAGCTGTGTTCCCGGGCTACCTCCTCCCACCCGGTAGGTGTGTAACCCAGACTGTGGGCTGAATTCCTCCACACTATCTTGGAAAGAGACTGTCTGGAAATAAAGCTGAGCAGAGCCAGGTGTTGAAGGGAAGGTGGGAAGTGCCACAGTCCTGACAACATCCTCTGAACCCTTGATCCAGGTGTGCTGGAGTTAGCAGCCACCCACTGGACTCCCAAGGGCTTCTGCCCTTTAGTAACAAGTGAGTCTACTCAACAAGTATAATGATTCCCTTGTCCCCAGAGACATTGTTGCTTCTTTTTAAGAATGTGTTTAATTTAAAACAAATTTTTCTAAGGATATGATCAGTACTTCCCACCACCTTACTATTTTATCCTGGTATTCCTTCCCTTTATTTCTTCCAGAAGGCAGCAGAAGCTGTATGTGTGACCATCTGCAAATGCTTATAGTTTGCTCTTCTACCTGTAGCAAAGGCCACAACCCAGATAGGGATCTATGTCCCCAGGATGACCAGCAGCCATCCAGACACCACCCCAAGTGGCCCGAGCTCTGAAAGAGCTCGGTCAGTACAGGTGAGCCCAAGAGGGGACCTGGAGTTGGGGATGCCACCAGTGATGGCAGAGGGGAAGGAGAGGAGCCAGCTATCCCAGGACAGGCTGCCGTCCACCTGGCCAATACGGTGTGCCTGGAGGCCCCTGGCTGGCCAGGGCTGCAGGGAGCTGGGGGGTCCCGGGTGTGACCTCCCCACAGCACCTGCTTTCCCTCTGTGTCTCTGTTGATTAAGCATCCAGAACCCAGCCCTGGCACTAGAGGAATGCAGAGGCTCCTGGCTGGGACATCTGCTCACAGTGGTGGAGCTGCCATTATACATCCAGACCTTGACCATCTTTAGGAACTCTGAGGGCCACACCCTCAACCCTACCCACAGTAAGGCCATAGGACAGGAGGGACTCACTGGCTTCCCAGCAAGGAAGGAAGGTGAGGGGCAGGAAGAGAGGACCGCTCCACTCCCCTGAGAGAAGGCCGAGAGGGCCGCAACTGCTGTGAGCCAGAAGAGGAGCGGTGGTCAGAGGGCAGAGTAACCCCTGCCTTTGTGTTGCTGGTACTGTTAACCTGCAAAGCAGACTTCTGTATCAACCCCAGCCTTCAGTAATCACCCTGTTTTTCACTACTGGTACAAAGGACCACACAGCTATTGTCTTAAGCTCTGAAATCCCAAGCTGGCAACTAGAGTGCCTTCGTGGAGCCATCTGCTTCCCTCCTCTCCTGGCACTGTTAACTCCCCTCTCCCACTCCCTGGGTAAAGGCTCTGGGATTAAGGGATTTCCTCTTGTAAAGGCCCCTTTATGAGCACATCCCACTGATGAAAGAGCCTGGCTCAGAAAGTGTCGACGGGGACATTGAAATGAAGATTTAAGTAATTTCCAACCCCATCCACTCATTAGGAGGCACTTTCTATTAATATTAATGAGGGAGAACTCCTGAAAGATCTGGGGCCTCCCCCAAGAGCTTGGTGGCACTGCCCTCCCATCCACTTCCCGCCCTCACCCCTCTAGGAGGTGGTTCAGTGTGCCCTGGTAGGGATGGCGAGTGAGCCTTAGATCCCTTGTGATGGCTCAGAGGAATGGAAGAGCAGATCCTGATTTTAGAAGTCTGGAAAAAACTACTTGCGCTTGCAGTACCTGGGCTGACTCTTTCATACTCAGGAATTAATTTTTAATATTTGCAGAGCATTTTTTACATACAAGAATGTATCTTGTCATTCTACAAGAATTTTTAAATGAATATTTCATGTGACAGTAAACCACTTTTTTTCACTACAATAACATGGAGCATAGACACTCTTCCAAATGCAAGGAATTGGTCTCAGCCTTTAATGAGGAGAGTTTTTAAAAGATGAATGCAGTTTGCTGGCTGTTTGTCAAGAAAACACTAGATTTAACAAGATGCATTCAGATGTATTTAAACTCTTACTTTTCCCTTTACTCAGATTTAGTATGAATCAAAGTCATAGCTCAGGTTCCAATTTCCTTTAGACTCTGAGCCTTTGTGGAGAAACTGCCCTACTCAAGTGACACAAAGTGATACAGGTTCATAGGGTTTCATGTAGATTCCTACATTCACTCCTTCAATATCCACCCGGACTGAGCCCCTAAGGGACCAAGTGCAGGGTCCACAGCTGCAGATGCAGGTGGAAGAGGCAGAGACCCTGCCATCCAGCAGGGAGACACCTAGGAAGTCAAAGGCAAGAGCAGTGCTGTTGGCTGGAAGCCATGTTGGCAGAGAGGAGGGACCCCTCAACCTTACTCTGATATAAGAGCTTGGAAACCAGAAGGGATGCCAAAGATGTGCTTTGAAAGATGGAGGAACTGCAGAGTGAAGAGTCCGGGATACATCCCCACCCAGAAACAGGGAGCTCTGCTGTGAAGGTCAGTGCGGGGAAGATGGGGCTAAGATGGGTGGTACTAAGGCTATGAATCTCAAGTCCCAGAGAATAAGAAGGTGGAGCTCAGTCCTACCAGGGCCAACTCAGTGGGTGGGCCAGAGGTGGATCAGAGACAAGGGCCAACACATGAAACACCTGGCACAGCCCATCACTGATCATTGGCGCTTGGTAAATGTGAGTTTGAAGTCCCTTCTACTGTCAACAGTCCATCTCCCTTGGCGGTACTCCAGCACAAACTGGAAATTGTACCAAACCTTCAAAGACCAAATAGTCCCAATGCTTTATAAATTATTCCAGATTATTAAAAAGAAGGTAAATTTTCCTAACTCCTTTTACAAAGAAAGTATAACACTGATACTTAAACCAGGTAGAATATTTTTTAAAGAGAGAGAGAGAGAGAGAGAGAGTACTACAGAACACTATTAGTCATAAATATCAATACAAAATACTAAATGAAATATTAGCAAACAGAAGCTACCCTATATTAAGAAAATAATATATCATGACCAAGGATAATTTATTCTAGAATTCAACGTTGGTTTAATATTAGGAAATTCACTAATATCATACACTCTATAAATTGATTTAAGAGAAAAAATATGATTATCTTCATAAAAGCTGGGGAAAAAAATATTTGACAAAATTCAACACTCACCCATGATTAACACATTAACTGCCATGTGAGTGGTATTTAACTCATGCTAGTTTTGAGCCCAGGCCCTTCTGAAGCATATATAACTGACACATCTCTTTACCTTTGGAGCATATAAGTCACACACAGAAAACAATAAAAAATAACAAATTTTTTCATTAAATTATAAAGGATTGTAAAGTCTCAGTCTCCATGTAATAAAACAGCGTGGCTCCAAGGAAAAAAATTTTTTTTCTAGTGTGACAGTCAATGTGTTAAAACACTCAAGAAAATAGGAATTGAAGAATATTTTCTTAATGTGATAAAAGATATATATACCTAATCTTTAAGCCAGTATCTCGTTTCTCAGGGATACACTAGAGGCAGTTTCACTAAGATCAGTGTGTCAGGGGTCTCCAAAACCACATCCACATTTGGAGACTTGCTAAAATTATTCATGTCAGTCAGCATGTAGTTGTACACTTGACTAACATTCATTACAACAGTGGAGCCAAGACACACAGCAAGATTAGAAGAGGAAAAGACGAGTGGAGTCCATGTGGGTAAGCATCCATTTGAGACTTCCCCATGCTCTCTTCCTCCCAGGAGGAGTCACAAAGCACATGTTCTTTCCCCAGCAATAAAAATGTAGCAACATGTGTATGATATTTCTTCCAAAGAAGCACATTACAGACTCAGGCTTTTATTGGTGGCTGATCACATGGACACCCTTTGCCTAGCACATACCAAACTTCCAGATTCTCAGAAAGCAAACAAATATATAGCATAAACCAAATGTTTGCATAAACAGCCTAGGCACAGTAAACAATGCTTATCAGTTAGGGAATCATGGGAGTATTCCTGAAATCTGAGTTCCCAGATGCCAGTCAAAGACCAACTTGGCAAGCAGACCTTTCTAAAAATGGCAGTTTTAGGCCTGCTGTGTTAACTCTTTACCTCTGCTACTATTGAACATAAGACAAGAGATATCAACTACACACATATTAACTTACAAAAATCAATGACCTTCATATACACAAAAAAGTAAGCAGTAGAGGACAGATTGGTAAAGAAAACCACGTGTATATCAATATAGATTAAATATTTTGTAATACATTTAACAAGAAAAGTACAAAATTTATCAATAGGATTTGAAAACTTTCCTAAAGGACACAGAAGTGGATTTAATCAAACACAAAGACACATTCTATTCTCAGATTGGATAAATTAACATTAAATAGATGACAATAGTTTCCATGTTAATGTATAAATTTAGTACAATCTCAATAAAAAATATCAGCAAGTTATTTTATAGACAAATTAAACAAGTTGATACTAAAGTTTATATGAAAAGAGAAATATGCAAGAATATCCCAGAAATCGCTGAAAAACAAAACTACAAGGGGGAGGTGACTAGCCCTACCATATATTAAAACATACTATGGAGCCCCAGTTTGGTGCTGATATATGAATAGACAAATAGACCATGGAATAGAATAGAAAATTCAGAAACAGACCCACGTGCATATGAAAGTTAATATATGATAAAAGTGGCATCACAAATCACTGGAATAAAACTGTCCTTTTTAATAAACAGTGCTGGGACAACCAGGTAGCCATTTGTAAAAATAAAATAAAATTAGATTCCATATTTCACACTATATGCAAGAAAAAAACTCCACGAGTTCGAGATTTAAATGTAAAACAGTGATACCATGTAAGTAATGGGTTATTTCCTCTTTAACCCTGATGTACATAAAGGCTTTATAAATATAACTGACAATCCAGAGGCATAATTTGACTACATAAAAATGTTTGAAATTTATGTGATCAAAAATAAATAAAGATACACCATGCAAAGTCAGAAAACAACTGACCAAAAAGGAGAAAATAATTGCACTATATATCACAAAGAACTAATATTCCTAATAAATGAAGAACTCTTGAAAACTGTGGAACAAAAATTCAATACAAAATGGGAAATAGACATAAATGCACAATTAACCAAAAAAGATTTGAAAATGGCCCTCAAACATAAAAAAAATGCTCAAACTCATCATTAAGAAGTTAAAATAGCAAGTTAAAATAGCACTGAGATACCATTTCTCACAAAACTTGCAAAATGAAAAAGTATGACATCACATTCTGTATGGAAGATTTTAGGAAAATGGGCAGTCTCTCATAATGCCAGTGGTAATATAATCCAGTACAACTCTTGTGGAGGGAAGTTGGCAATACCTAATAAAATGTGCACTTAACTTTTGACCCAGCAATCTGACAGAAAGGACACCACCAAAGGGGAACACCAGCTCTCTAGCAATGGATACCAACCAAATTCAGAACACTGAAATGACAGAAGAATTTCAAACATGGATTGTAAGAAAACTCAATGATATACAAGAGAAAATGGATACCCAACACAAAGAAACCACAAAAAATAAATAAATAAAAATCCAGGACTTGGAAGGAAAATTCACTAAAGAAATTGAAATTTTAAGGAAAAATCAAACAGAGCTTCTGGAAATAAAGAATTTATTCCAAGAATTACAAAACACAGAGGAAAGCCTCAAGAATAGGGTAAATCAAACAGAAGAAAGAATCTCAGGCATTGAAGATAACACCTTTCAATTAAACAAGTCAGTTGCAGAGATACAGCAGAGTAATAAGAGAAAAGAGCAAAACCTACAAGAAATATGGGATTATGTAAAGATGCCCAAAGTGAGAATCATAGGCATCCCTGAGGTTGAAAAAAGAAAATACACAAGGCTTGGATAAACTATTTGAGGATGTAATGGAGGAAAATGTCCTTGGCCTTTCTAGAAATATAGATATCCAGGTACAAGAAGTTCAAAGGACTCCTGGGAGATTCATCACAAATAGGAAGACACCATGACACACAGTCATCAGATTGACCAAAATAACCATGAAAGAGGCCCTCCTACAAGCCGTAAGGTGAAAGAAGCAGATAACCTACAAAGGAAAATGCATCAGAATAACGGCAGACTTCTCAACTGATACCTTACCAGAAGGGATTGAGGCCCCATCTTCAGTCTTTCTGACTAACACAAACATAAAGAAAAGAAGTACCCTATTTATTAACCTCTATTTATGTGATGACCTCAGTCATTTCAGCT
>CAUYRT010025484.1:0-153834 GCA_963574885.1 Lepilemur ruficaudatus | reverse complement strand
TTTTGATTTGCATTTCTCTAATGAGTAGAGAAATTGAACATTTTTTTATATGTTTGCTGGCCATTATTCTGTCTTCTTTGGAAAGATTTCTGTTCATTTCCGTTGCCCATTTATAGATGGGGTTGTTTGATTTTTTTTTTTGTTGTTAATTCTTTTGAGTTCTACATAGATTCTTGTTATCGGACCTTTATCGGAAGAGTAAAAAGCAAATATTTTCTCCCATTCTGTAGGTTGTCTATTTGCACTAGTGATAGTTTCTTTGGAACCAGCCTATTCTTAAGGCTTTCCTCTGCATTTTGTAATTCCTTGAATGTATTTTTCATTTATAGTACTTCTGTTTGTTTTTTATTTAATACTTTGATTTCTCTAGAGATTTTTTCATTTATTTCCTGTATTGTTTTGTGGCTTCTTTGTGTTGGAATTTATTTTCTATTGTATATCATTGAGCTTTTTTACAATACGTTTTTGAAATTCTTCATCTGTCATTTTAATCATTTTGTTTATGTTGGTTCCTTTGCTGAGGAGCTATTGATTCCTTTTTTTTTTTCAGTCTCATGTTTTGTGTTTCCAGAGTTATTTTGTTGATTCTTTGTTATCTGGACTGTTGCTCAAGAGCTGGGGTTCTTAGGGCCTGTTTGGGCCCCTGTCTCTGCATGCCTAAAGATCATTTCCTGACTTTGCTGAGATGAGGAGTGCTAGTCCTCAATTGCCTTTAGGGTATTTTAGCAGGTTTGGGGAAACTCTCAGGTTACTTCTGACCTGTTGTCTTCACCTCTTTCCAATGGAGTGAAGTGAGTTTGGACCCCCAGCTTAATCTCCAAGCTGGTGGATTGTACTTGTGGGTATGAATGAACTGCTCCCGAATAGGTTGAGATGGAAGGCACTATGTTTTGCTATGGGGTTGTTCCCACTGTCATTGATCATAGTTTGCATGGAGGAGCCAGTTACTGAGCTAATCTATTGTGCCCATTGTTGGCTTTTGCCCCCAGGTGGGGTATAGGAATTCCCCAAGCTTGGGGAAGGCCCTTGTAGTTCCCAGGTGTTGCTCAGACCCTTCTCCCCTCTCAGCAGTGGGGATGAGCAAGATAGCTAATAGCTGGGTTATGAGAGCCTGTGTGTGTGAATATCTATGGGACTCAGAGGTTGCTTATCCATCTGCTATGGGTATCCACTTACATGGAGTTCAGAGTTATTTCTTAAAATCTGGAGGGCTACTGCTGATGGTGGGGCCTACTCCCATGTTTGCTGAGGCCCTTAGCCAGGTCTTTTCTGTCCCTATTCACAAGCCCAGGCACTTTCACCTTTGATTGGTCCACTTGTGTGCTCTTGATCTTCCCCACAGTTCATGTGTGTGGGCCACTGGTGTGCATCTCCACATAAGGTTGGCTGATCAGATGATCTCCAATTGTGTACCTCTTTTCTGCCATTAGTCCCCCAGGTGATGTGGGTGGTCCACTCTATCCCCAGAAATCTTTTCATGGGGGTTGTTACCACCAGGGGAATAGTGGCAGGACAAGAAACTCTTGGATCAAGTTGCACTTCCTATTAAAGTGAGCAGTGGTTGGGGCAGCTGATCTGATTCAGCCTGCAGTACCAGAGGCCATCATTTGCCATGCTAACCAGTACTTATGCAATTTGAGTCTCAGTACTGCAGCCTACCCCAATATTGTGGTTGTCTGGGGAAGGTGGGATGCGTGCATTTACAGCTCCTTGCTCTCCTGTGCTCATCCCACATCCTCCTGATGAACAAAGGATCTCTCTTGCTGCCTGACCCTGGAACCAAGATCTCTCCCATATGCTTCCCTTTCCCACTGTCTGCACCATCAGTAGGCAAACGCTCCAAATGCCTGTGGGTAGGACATGTTCAAACTGTGGCTGCCCTGCTGGCTTGGGTGGAATGTTGCCCCAGCACTGAAAGTGGGTAACTCAGCACAGAGAACTCTAGCAGCTGCTATGGTGGGGGAAGGGACTATGGTCTCCCTGCACTGCTCTCTTGTTTGGGGTGCACCCTTCCACTCTCCTCTCTGAGCCACGGCCTTGGCACTGGGACTGCCCTCCTGTCTGAGCCACTGCCATGGCTATTCTGTCAAAGGCAGGCTCAGCTGTGAGTGTGACCTCATTCATGGGAGCCAAGTCACTCATCAGAAAGTCCTTCGGAAATTGTTATATGGTGGGTGTGGACACACGGCTATGAGTGGCTTGAGCCAAAATTTCTGGGATCCCAGGTGTGGAGGAGGTGTTCAGATGCAGAGATGCTCACTCTCTGGTCCCTGGTGGCACTCCCCCACAGGTGTCCTGTTCCTGGCCTGAGGCACCTGGCTGGGGAAGAAGAAAGTTCCTTACTTTTTCCCTAGGCTCTGGAACTCCCTGAATTTGTTTCACCCTGCTGATTTCTCCATTCTGTCCTCCTCTCTCTCAGCTTTTCAGTTCCTCCTGGTACCATCCCTGGACTCCACTGGTGTCTATCCCTATGGTACACTTCTGAACAGTAATTACTTACTGCTGTGCACAGTCCAACCCTCAGCTCTTCTGCTGAGATATTCCAACAAGCTCTGTCTCTAGTTGGCCATTTTTTCTTGCCTGGGTTTTGTTTTATCATCCATTCAGCCAGCCTATGTCTTTTCAGTGTCATATTTAAAGCATTAATATTAAGAATATTAGAATTCATATGTGGGATGCTGTTCTGTTTATCATATTGGGAGTGTCATATTTCTTTGCTTTCCTTTTTGTGCTTTTATCTTATAGGAGTTGTGAGTTTTATGATTTTTGGTGTGATACATTACTGAACTGTATCTATTGTGTTTATCTATGTATAATGCTGTTCTGAGTATTTCCTATAGGGCAGGTGTGCTCATAACCACTTTCCTCAACGTTTGCTTGTCTGGTAAAAAAAATTAATAATTTCTCCGCCAATTGTGAAACTTAGTTTTACAGGATACAAAATTCTAAACTGGCAGTTGTTCTGTTTAAGAAAATTGATGTTGGGGGCACACTCCCTTCTGGCATGTAATTTTTCTGCTGAGAAATCTGGTCTTATCCTGGTGAGTTTTCTCTTGTAGGTCAATTGTTGCTTAGGGTTAGCTACTTGAAGAATTTTCTCTTCCTAGCAAAACTTTTGCTGAATCCAATAACTTTTGCTTATGTTGTATTTTCATTTTCATTTGTGTCCAGTTATTTTCCAATTTCCATTTTGACGTTCTCATTTATCTATTGTTGTTTAAGAGTATTGTGCTTAATTTTCCACATATGTAAATTCCCAGTTTTCCTTCTGTCATTTATGCCTAGATTTATTCTATTGTTGCTCATGAAGATACTTAGTATAATTTTTAAAATTTATTAAGCATCTTTTTTGTGGCCTAACATGTTATCTGTCTTGTAGAATGTCTCATGTACCCTTGAGAGGAATGTGTATTCTGCTGTTTTGGGGTGGATTATTCTCTACATACGTGTTAGGTGTAGTTGATTTATGGTGTTAAAGTTATCTATGTCCATGTAAATCTCTTACATAGATGTTGTATTTATTATTGAATACAGCTTATTGGAATCTCAAACTATTGTAGAACTGCGAGTTTCTCCCTTACATTCTATCAACGTTTGTTTCATATATTTTTTGATTCATTTGTTCAGTGCATATATGTTTATTATTAGGTCTTCTTGTTTAATTAATACTTTTATTAATATATAATGTCAGTTGTCATTTCTAAAAAATTTTACTTAAAACTTATTTTGACTGACACTGATATAGCCACTCAAGCTCTCTTTTGATTATTACCTGCATTAAGTATCTCTTAACATCTTTTCAATCTATTTGTTGAAGATGTAAGGTGATTGTTTTTTAAATGAAATTTAGTTGGATATTTTAAAATTGATTCTGTCAATCTCTCTCTTAATTGTTGAGTTTAATCCATTTAAATTTAAAGTGACTACTCTTAAGAAAGTAAGGATTTCTGCCATTATACTATATTTTTCTGTGTCTTATGTTTGTTCCTCTATTTTTCCAATGCGTTTTCTGTTTGATTTTTATTCAAATTGTTTTTATTTGAGTCCTTCTCATTTCCCTTTCTGTATATTTCTATTTTTTTATTGGTTACCATGGGATATTATAATAAACCTTTTAAATTTATCACACTATATTTCAAATGGATACTAAATTAGCTTCAATATATGTAAATATTCTGCCTCCATATAGTTCTTTCCCTTCCTCTTTATGTTTTTATTGTTATAAATAGGATCTTTATGTATTATCTATTTATTAACATGTATCTATTGTTTCATGCACTTATTTTTTATTTATTTTTATTTCAGGATATTATCAGGGTACAAAATTTTGGTTACATTTTTTGTCTTTCCCTCACCCAAGTGAGGATTAGAAGCATACCCATCCCTCTACAATGCTTGTCGCATCCATTAGTTTTGAGTTTACCCCGACCCACAATCCCCTAATCCCTGGAGAATATTACTACCATGTGAGCACCATAGTGTTGATCAGTTAGTGCCAATTTGATGGAGAGTACATGTGGGGCCTATTCTTCCAATCTTGTGATAGCTCACTATGGAAAATGGGCTCAAGATCTCCTGAGGAAAATATAGGAGTTGCTATACCACTGTCGTTTCTTCAAATTGAGTAACATTCCATTGTATACATATACCAAATTTTAACAATCCACTCATGAATTGATAGGCACTTGGGTTGTTTCCACATCCTTGCTATAGAGAATTGCGCTGCCATAAACATTCAGGTGCAGATGTCTTTATTATAGAATGACTTTTGCTCTTTTGGGTAGATGACTAATAGTGCCATTGCTGGATCAAATGGTATTTCTACTTTTAGCACTTTGAGGTATCTCCAAATTCTTTTCCATGGAGGTTGCACTAATTTGCAGTCACACCAGCAGTGTAAAAGTGTTCCTGTCTCTCCACATCCTCACCAGTATTTGTCGTTCTGAGATTTTTTGATAGAGGCTACTGTTACTGGGGTTAGGTGATATCTTATTGTGGTTTTCATTTGCATTCCTCTAATGACTAGAGATGTTGAGCACCTTTTTATAGGTTTGCTGGCCATTGTTCTATCTTTTTTGAAAAGCTTCTATTCAATTCCTTTGCCCATTTATTGATGGGGTTCTTTGATTTTTTCTTGGTGATTTTATTAAGTTCTAGATATATTCTTCTTGTCAGCCATTTATTTAGATGTGTAGAGAACAAATAGTTTCTCCCATTCTGTAGCCTGTCTATTTGCTCTAATGACAGTTTGTTTGGCTGTACAAAAGTTTTTTACTTTGAGCAGATCCCATTTATTTATTTTTGTTGCTGATGTGATTTTTGGGGAGGTTTGCTTTAAAAATTCTTTGCCTAAGCTAATGTCTGAAAGGGTCTTCCCAACATCTTCTTCTAGAATTCTTTCTTTTTAAATTGTAATTTAAATATCATGTCTTTACTCCATTTTAAGTGTACAACAAAATGGTTATCAGTAAATTTACCAAGTTGTACAGCTATTCACATAAATCAGTTTTAGAGGATTTCCCACCCCCCATTGAGACCCCTAATACCCATCCCCAAATAAACTTCAAGCATGCCCCTCCCTTTCACAGTGTTCATCACATCCCCCAGATGTGGGTCCACAACCCACGCCTCAAAACCCCAGCGAACATTACCACCATTTAAACACCATAGTGTCAATCAGTCAATAATAATTTGATGGCGAGTACAGCTGGGCCCCGTTCTTCAGGTCTTGTGTCACTTCACTTTGAATAATGGGCTTAAGCTTAATCCAGGATAATATAAGCAGTATTAGCTCACTGTCGTTTCTTAAAATTGAGTAATATTCCATTGTAAACCTATACCAAATTTTAATAATCTACTCATGAATTGACGGGCACTTGGGTTGTTTCCACGACATGGCAATAGTGAATTTTGCTGCCATAAACATTCGGGTGCAGATGTCTTTATAATAGAATGTCTTATGCTCTTTTGGGTAGATACCTAATAATTCTATTGCTGGATCAAATGGTAATTCTATTTTTAGCTATTTGAGGAATCTGCGAATTCTTTTAGACAAAGGTTGCACCAATTTGCAGTCCCAGCAGCAGTGTAAGAATGTTCCTGTCTCTCCACATCCTCACCAGCATTTGTTGTTTTGGGATTTTTTGATAGAGGCCAGTCTCACTGGGGTTAGGTGGTAGCTCATTGTGGTTTTGATTTGCATTTCTCTAATGATTGAAGTTTTGATGAGAGCATAATAAGTTTTGTGAAAATTTTCAAATATTATAATTTTAAACTCCTTTTAACTTAAAAGTTTTATTTGCAACAAAGATTTCAAAAGAAGAAAAAAATAAGTTGTCCAACAATAATTTAGGCAGAAGCCATTTCTGTACTTTTCTCTTAGAGAAAACATAAAAATTTTCCCCAAAACTTAACATATTCCTGGGAAGGAGCTAGACGTCAAAGGATTAGACTGTAATTCTCAGGTGGTTAAACACTTAGACACTTTCTATCCGATGTTCAGAAACTCTACCTTGGCAGGTAGAACCACTCCCTCTCATCTAACACCCCAAGTCTGTCAAAAAAAAGGCTAACAACAATGTTTGTAATTATTTGCTTACCCTTTTTTATCCAAAGAGTGTTAACTGTATTGAGCATCAGAAGGTTCAAACACAAATGATCTATAGAAATAGTTGTGCAAATGAAATTGGCAAGGGAAAGTGATAAGGAAACTTTTTTTATTTCAAAATATTAAAGAGGTACAAATGCTTCTGTTATATGGATACCTTTTATAATGCTTAAGTTGGGCCTTTTAGTGTGTCTGTCACCCAAATAATGTTGACTGTACACATTAGGTAAGTTTTTATCCCTCCCCTCTCCTCATCCCCCTTCCCCTTCTTGATTTCCAATGACCTTTACATCTCTGTGCCCATGTGTGCCCATCAATTTATTAGCTATACTCTTAATAAATGTACTATCCCTGGACCTAAGCATGTTACATACATTTTCCCATGTTACCTTTACCACCACACTGCGAGGACATCTTTAGTCCCCTCAGTTTGCAGATGAAGAAACTGAAGCTCAGAAAATAAAAGTAAATGGCCCAAAATCAATGGGCCACCTTTTTGAGAAGAGATCCCTGGCATTTGAACCCAGGCTGTTTTTATTTCAAAGCTCTTATTCTTATTCTACTCTGGAGGGATTCAGCTTCAACAAACATTGTTGAATGTAAGTGAACACACGTGTATCACCACCCTGTTAGACTATATGACTCAGGGCTGGACAGAATGTAAAAGAAAACAATAAACATAAAAAGCTACATTTAGTGGTTTTTATGGCTAATGTACCAACAGAAATGTCTGCTTCTGAATACTTGAGTAACCCATTTGCAAGCTGTTGGGAAACTTATATCTGCATGAAGTTTACATATATACGTTCCTTAAATTAACACACTAAGTGCTTTCATCCCCCCATTATCTACAAATTCTGTACTACTACTTTTGGGTACATGATGCTTAAGTTTACTTAAAAAAAATGAATGTTAAAATATACTGTATTTCTTCCGTCATTAGAGTGCTGATGGTGTGAATGATTTCAAGAAATATTTTCCATGGCTGTGCCCTCTACACATGCATGGGGAGCACACCTGAGTCTCTCTACCCAGCTGTCGACAGGCTGAACTCCATTCTCAGGAAAACAAAGCCAGTATATCTAAGGGTAGCTAATGCCTCTCTCAAGCCAGTGTAGTTCATGGGGAATGTCAAGTGGACAGTAATCTGATCCTTCCTTTTATGTAAGATACATTTATTATCCTAATGTCAATAATGAAAAGATCAACCATCGGTGAAAATAAACTGCCATTATTTTTAAAACAATCTGTTGAAGTATCATACATACAACTCACTCATTGTTCCATTGTTTTTCTGTTTTTTTTTTTTTTGTATTTTTGTTTTGAAAACTTGTAGTAGAGCCTGTAATAAAGCTTGCCTATCAGTGTCATGTTGGTTTACATTAGCAAGCACCCCCTAGGTAGGTATTCTTAATGTCTGTGTGGCAATCATTTATTGTAATCTGCAATAGTATTTCCTTAGTGCAGTACTTCTATTGTTTTTAATCTAAAAATGAAAAACCAAAACTTTATAAAGATTATGTGATTTTCCCAGTGTTACACTGGGCCAGAAACTGACCATGAACCTGCCTTTTGTCCTTGAATTTCTTGGTCTTTCTCTTATACTGAAACCAAATAACGTGACAGTGTGAAATGGGAAAAGGGTAGTTCCCCAAAGGAAAACCCAGCTGCTGTTAACCAAAGAAAAGAAAATAGATGCTGAAAAGAATCAAACAGTAGATGTCCACTGCACAAACCTCCTTAGGAGTCTCAGATCATTTTAGTTGCAGCGCTGTATTAAACTGGCTACTCTTTCTACCTCTACTTTGAAAAATATCATCAAAAATTTCTTATATTACATCTTTGTATTTTAAGGATATTCGCATAGGCTTATTTGGCATTAGGGAATTTGCTCTTCAATACAATCTGTTCACTGAGCCATTTTATCCAATCCATTAAGATTAATTAATGGAGAAATTATATTTAAATTATATTTTCTGCCCAATAAGCTGGTAGGCTTGCATTCATTTAAATTGAATCCTATCAACACAGCCATATGAGGTACAGTTAAAGTTCCTGTTTACCCAGGAACCTGTCAACTTGGCAATAAAATTTTTATTGCAAGCTTAACTATCACTGTTGCATTCATTTCTCAATATTTTGGAATATTCAGTATTTTGAGAACTGAACAGAGAGACTGCCTGATGACTCACATCTAGTTGTCCATATGATAGCCTCTTTTGACTTTTCTTGTTCATATTCCTTGTATCTCACTTCTACCTTAGTTGCAGATATTAGCCATGTAGCCCCAAACAGAGTAGAATCTATGATTATTTCTTAAAAACTAACCTGTTGTGTTCTTTAATGCATAAAACAGAACTGGATGATAACTGAGCCTGCTTCTCATAGAAATATATATATATTGCTTTCCGTATCTATATATGGAAAACTTGAAAAAACTCTATCCAGTTTGATTCATTGAACATATATTAACTTTACATAAACAGAATTTCAAGATAAAATGAAGGAATATATAAGTAGCAATCTGCTTTTTAAATAGGTGAAATAAGATTCTATTTATACTTTGTGCTTCTGGAAAATGTAAATACCCCTCTGCAGTAGGCTTAAGAAAAATGCTACATTCTTTTTTTTCCGAATTCTTCCATATGTTGATGTTGCTGTCACATTCAAATAACTCCCATTACCAAAAAAATGCCCATCAATCAAACATTCTTCTGAAGCACTGAATTTTGTTTCTAGCCCATTTCAATTGATAAAATATGAAAATTTGGCAGCAGTATGGAGATGCCCATTGTGTTTATTCAAAACATGATTTTTTTTTTTTTAGTTTTGTGAGCCACCCATAAATATTCTTCCATTTTCCAAGCTCAACTTCCTAATCATTAAACTATAAGAGCTATTCTGACCTTTGCATTATCTCAAGGGTTAGTCTAAGTGAATCCTGTTATAAGTCTTGGCCTTTTAAATGATGAATTTGGATATTTGAGATCAATATTTAGATTTACATAATATAATCAGCCTCCTGAAAGCATAGCACTTTCAATCATATTTCTTCTATTACATTCCATAAATCTAGGACCAATCTCTCACATACTCTCCCAGCTCCGAAGGTGCTACATATACTAACAGCTAACATTTAGTAAGAATTTACTGTATGCCAGGCACACAGATCATACTTAAGCTATATTATTTAATTGAGTTTTCTTTAGGAGGGAGCTACTATTATTATCCCCATTTTTCATCCCAAGTGATTAGATAAAGAGAAATTAGAGATCATGCCCAAGGTCACAGAGATAGTATGTGATAGAGTTAGGACCTAATAAGCTTTCAGAGGCTTTCAGATATATTCTCATTTTCTACTACTTCCCCAGAGGCATCTTCTTTGTCAGGACTCCTTTTCTACTGGTTCCCAATATACCAAAGTCACTCCCACTCTGGGTTCACTACCATTGACCTTCTTGCCTAGAATGTGCTCTCCTTAACCCTCTCATTTATTTAAATCCCACAAAAGCCTCAAAGCTAAGCAAAAGTCTCATTTTCTTGGTGAAGTTCATTTGAACATTTAATTTCTGTTCCTAATACCCTTTAAAGACCCTCATTTCCAAAAGGGCAAATTCCTAACACCTAAGCCTGGCATGGAAGATCCTTCCTCATCTGGTTCCTATAAAATTCTAATTTGATCTCTGTTTGGCCTCAATCACTCCCACCTCCACCCCCATCACCAACATACACGCACAAGTTTCATACCTCAGCCATACTTGTGAACTACATCCCTGCCCCATCCACTACTCAAGGATATTGCTCTAAAATTCTCTTCTTTCTCTCCTACGTCAACAGGTTTTACGTTTTTCTATGTTTTGCTGGAAAAGTTTTCTTAACCTCATTTTACTTCTCTATTTCGTTCCTTCCTCCAAAGAGTTACCTAGGCATCTAGTCTCCAGGTTTTCTCCTCTGTCTCTTTCTTGAGCTCTCTCTGTTCAGAATTTTCCTATTTTCAAGGTCATTTGTGACCTCTATGTTGCTAAATCCAGTTGCCTCCTGTCTGTTCCTCAAAAGTGCCCATCATTCTTCCTTCTTGGAACTTTACAGATACTGCCTTCTATACCTAGCAAACTCCACCTTCCAAGTTATTCCAAATGGATCATTCTCACTCCTCTTCAGAGCTTGACTCATATTTCATTTTCTTGGCTATGCCTTCCCTGACTAGCCATTTAAAATTGGGAAACGTTCCTACTCTCAGTGTACTCTGACTTCTTCTCTGCTTCATTTTTCTCAACAGCAGTTGGAATGTAGGTTTTATGTTTTATTGTTTTCATATTTTACTTTATAAATAATTTATTTAATTGTGTGTTTTTAATTTTACTTTTTGTGTCTCCCTCCAAGAGAATAGATAAGGTCCACATGGACAGGAATTTTAGTCTGTGTTTTACAGCCTTATAATTCCAGTATTTAGAAATGCTCATAGGACATAATGGACCCTCAATATACAGTCCTTGAATGAATACCAAATCACCTGATATTCTCCAATTGGACCACACGGTTTGATTTCTTTTTGACAACTTTCTTACTGCCTCCTGTATCCTAAATACCCTTCATTACCTGTCTATTCAAGAATGACTGGTCATCTTTTAAGGTTCAGCTTGAAGTCTGTCTTTGTTTTTCACATTAAGAATAACTTGGGTTAAGGTCTCAGCTCTTCCTTCTCTAGGTATATGAGCAAGTGACTTCCTATCTCCAAGCCTCACTTTTCACATTTGTAAATGGGGGAAATAATTGTTCATCATGAGAATTAAATGAGATGGCAAGTAAGTAATATAACTACTTACCTCCATATGTGACACATCAGAAAAATGTAATAAATAATAAAAATAATTCCTTTTTCCATAAACCATGGTAGAATTAATCATCCCACATTTATTACAATTGTGCCAGGTCCCTACTAGACCATTAGACTCTTTTAGAGGGCAATAATTATGTTTTATTTATCTTTATGTCTTTATAAAATAATGATAACTCAGTTTCTGGCACATAAAAGGCATAATGTTAATATTGATAACCATCATTTATTTATTGTTGTTTTTGTATTAAACAATATGCTCAGAAGTATACAAATGTCATTCAACTATCATAACATCCCCATTAAGTACAGTTCCTAAAAAAAATGTACTACAGGAGACTCAATCAGGTCATTTTAATTCCTCAAGATTACCCCATCAGTAAGTGATAAAACTGAAACTAGAATTTAGGTCTGCCTAATTGAAGATTTCCTTCTGCATCACTTAACTATAAAAGGAAAGGATGGATGGATAGACAGATCAGTGGATGGATGGATAAATGAATGGGTGAATAGATAGATGGGTGTATAGACAAATGAATGAAGGCTGTTCTTGGCCATTCCAACCCATATTCTCTCTTGTTCTTCTCTCACTTGCATAATCTAGAATATACATAGGCTGCACTGCAATGTTTTAGCAATTGACCACACATTGAGTAGACTTATTATATTAGTTTTGTTCTTTCTTTTTCCAACTTAGAATTCATTTAAAAAGTATATGTTTCTTAGTTAAATTGACACTATATAAGGCTGAGACTCCATTCTGCTCTAACAAAGATTGTTGACCATTTAGGGAAGATATGAGCAGTACAGTGTGATAAGTAAGTGTGCAGTCTCCAGAACCAGACTGAATCTGTTTAGACACACTACTTAACTGTGTGTGTAACCTTGAGTAAATCACATAACCTCACTAAGCCTAGTTAGTACCACTGCAGAGTAAATATCGTATTTGAATAATAACTGGACTTAGTACAAATTATTTAATTAATGTACATAAATTTCTTAAAAAAAAACCTGGCACATACTATATGTTCTATACATTTTAACTACTTTTCCTGTGAGTGTATTTCTCCTATGCACACATATTAGACGTGCTTTACTTAATCATAAATGGTCTTAAATGTCACTGCAATAAACTTAAACCACAAATTTGATCTTTATTATTATGTAGAATATGTCAGTATTATCATTATAACTAACTATATCTCTTTTTTGGTGAAATCTTACTGAATTCTAGTCATCCAATAAGCTATCTTGTAGGTCGTTTTCATTCATCACACCAATCCCAGCAGGTATCACTACATCAATCAAAGTGCATCTTAGAAACTCTTACATTAACAGTGATGGAATGTGGATTCAAGCTCAGATCTTTTTGAATCTAAATCCAGCCAGCCCTCTTTCCAGAACTCCAGGCTGACCACTTTGAACTACCATTTTATCTCAGCCTGCAAGAGGTATTGAGAGTTAAAAATATGTATGCTTTATTTCACAGTCTCTGCCAGTTATAAACAATAGCTCTAAGCCTGCTTGTATAGGTAGTCTTTGGAGAATCAATTGCATTTTTGTTATCTCGGATCAAAAGCAGCAGACACTGAAAAATGTCAGATTGTGAATGTTCCCAAGGGATTGTGTGTTTACAAGCTAGGAACAGCCCTGACTTTGCATATGTAGACTTAAAAAATCCCTGACAGGTAAAATGTAGCCATGTGTCTTCTCTTAATAGGAGCCCCTACACAGATGCATTTCCACTAGGACAAACTCCCCATGGAGCCATGATTTTCCATTGTGTCTGGTATTTGGCACAGCTGCACTGGCTGTGTGAAATTCTTATCAAAAACCCTGTTGCAATTGTGAATATTTTCCAAGTTGTAAAATTCTTCTGAATATAAAATGTTTCACTTTGCCAGGAATGAATATCCTGGCCCAGACTTGTTTTTGATCTTTCTTTTGAGATCTTGGAAGGCAATAAGTATGTCCAATTTTGTGGATTTTCCCTCACACAGAATAATGTTTGGCTGAGACCCTGATGAATAAAATAACACAAAGATTGGCAAATAAAACAAGCTGCATAAAACAAGATAAGACAGGATTGAGTGGGTACAAAAAGGTACAAGGACAAAACAGATACAAGAAAACAGAATGATGCATCTACTTTCCCAGGCCATGTTAGAGTAATTTTGTCAAAGGTAAGGACAGAACCAACTCACTCCCTCAGGGCTTTTTATAAGGGCCTGCTCTTATCCATAAGGACTCACTGCTCCTGGTGATTTAATCACCTCCTAGGAGCCCCACCTCTTAAGGCTAACACATTCAGCTTCAATGTATAAATTTTGAGAGACAAATTTAGACCATAGAAACCCCATTTTTTAAAAGGTATCATTGGCATACAATAAACTGGAACCATCTTTCTCCATCTTTCTCTCTTTCTCTCTCTCTCTCTCTCTGTCTGTCTCTATCTCTCTGTCTCATTCTACTCTTCTCTTACTGGGTAAAGATTAGGGACTATGGAGTCAGGATTGACTTTTTTCTTCCTCACCCCTCTTACTGCTTAGTGGTATTGGAAAGTTAAGAGGGTTACCTTTAATCTTAAGATAATAGCTCTCTCTCCTAGCTGAAAGTCTAGCTTGTGTAGCATGCCTTTCACTTTCCTGAGCTAACCAGCACAAGTACCTTTTGCACTCTCATCCTTAGTGCTCCGTATATTCTACCCTGGCAGTTGCTGTCTTTGTTTTTCTAAGTGCCAAAACAAGAATCCTGAACTCTCATATCTCAGGAATTTTCGTCTTGTTTTCCCTCTGGATATGTTTTTTTCTTCTGAAGACAAGCTACAAGGAAGATATCCATATGAAGAAGATATGATTGCTCAAATGGCTGAAAATTTGGTAGAATTCAGAATCACTGCATTGCAATGCAGCATCTCATGCAGGCTGTAGGCTAGAGTGCCTTAATTTTTTTAAAAGAAGATGGCTCTTTATCTGTTCAACCAACCATGTAATAGTTACTTCTTTGTGGCACCTGGGATAGCTTCCTGAGTATAGTCATCAACATCATTCAAGCCTTATTTATCAGGGGATGCAATTTATTGTTAGGAGAAATTTTGCTACATTTAAAGATATGTGTGAGAAGTGCAATTCCTCGACCTGAACTTTAATGCTTATACCAAAATACTCTCTAATTATGATAAGATTGTCAAGCACACCTTTATGATCAGAAACATGACCAGATAGTTTATACCAGTTGATCACCTGTTTATAGTCTGGGCCCAGCTAGAATGATAAGAATAAAAAAATAATAATAGAACAAACAGCATAAAACTTAACCCTTGTAATTTCAAATATTTCACAATGTGAGTATTCTTGAGTTTGGTAAATAGATACAAGCTGGTTAAATCTAGGATACGAATGTTTCCTTCACAGACACAAATACATCATCCAGGTCTCAAGTGTCAAATTATTGCTGATCTGAATAACTTCTATTCTGAAAATATTTTAGATAAATGCTCATTGCCAAGGTTAATAACAGCAATAAGAACAGAATAAATGGCTATTGGGTGAGAAAACATAATAGAATAAGAAACAAATTGGTTTCAAATAAGAAACAAGATGATTTCAAATAAATCACATGTAAATATGATGGGGAAAATACAACTGTTTTAGGTATGGAGAAGGTTTGCTTTTTTTCAATAAAATCTGAAAAATAAAGAATGTATTTAATACATAATTTCACATTTGACTTTCAGTGACAATCATATTAGTCTTTGGCCCCAAACACATTAATATCTCCCTGTTATGAACCATAAAGTCCAAAGTCTTAGGGGAAAACTCCTCTCTCTTTTGATATACCTACCTTTCTAGCTTTCCTTTCCATCTCAGAACTCTTGTCAAATTGAACAGATATCACAATTTCCCATCTTCTTTCCCTTGCTGTCCTATTTTACATCCATTTGCAGTGTCCTTTCATGACTTTATCTTTTGCAAACATCTCCATCCTTCAAAGTCCAGCCCATGTACCTTTTCTCCTAAGCTGGATGCCTCTAAGGAATCATACTCTTCATACTATGAAATCATCCAGCCTTGTTATGTATATGTTTGTCACTGTTCTTGTTTCAGGTTATCTTTTACTACAGTTAATTGTGTTTGCATCTCCTCATTATCTGCATGATTATATAGTTCTTGAGATTCTTTTAGCTTTTTCTGATATCTACCTTTCCCGTAACACAGATGTATTATCTAGTCATTCACTTATTCGTTCATTTATATAACATAAAATACATGTAATGTTTTTAAAAATTTATCATGCGGTACTGTCTTAACTGAGATCCTTCCATCTACAACCCATGGATTACATGTTTTTTTATCCGTAAAAACACATATTTATTATTTCCATTTTACAAGTATTCTTCCCAAATCTATTTTCTCAAAATAATTTCTATGCTCTACGATTATAGCTCTTATCATATTATGTAATAGTATTCTGCTTTCCATAAATTTCTAATATATCCCTCTTGGCAGAAACCATGCCAACCAGTCTTAAACTCCCAGCACCTAGCACTTCAGTGGGCCTCAATAAATGTCTGTTCAATAAACATACATGACTGGACACATTGATAAGTGGAAGAACAAATGCATGAAAGAATTTAGGAATTATTTTTAATAGAAATTAATATAGTTGCTGTGAGTATAATGTCTTTGGGAGCAGAAAATCTAACTGAGGGCATCATCGTGGCAAGGCAAGGTCACATAAATTGTGTTAATAATGGGACTTACAAAAGAAAGATCATCAAAGTATAGAGAACTAATGAGGCTCTCACATTTTTGTAGTCTAAATATGAGTAACTCCTGGTTTGGGAGTTTAGCCTCATGCATCCTCCAAGCCACCACAACCAAAATTAGTCACATTTTATCAATATCTCAATGGTACTCATTAGGAGAGCTCTTTCTGAGCCCTGAGTATTTACTTTCTGTTTTGGGAAATTAGTGTTATTAGCATTTGGAGTCTCTGTGACTAGATCCTTACACTTTCCTGAGTACTAGGCAATGTGAATAATCCCTAAGTATATTCTTAAAATCCTAAGAAGTTTTACCTCAACCCTTAGGTGAGGGCAGAGACTGTATCAAGTTTTGATTTCTCCTTGAGCTCCTGCTGTTCACGGTGATAGTGATGACAGTCAAAACCATCATCTTTGAATTGCAAAGGCCACAAATTACATAATAAAAAAATCAGTAATGATATTTTACAGCACAGCTTGCAACTAAAAATTCGAAAAATTCAATTTCCCCACTTCCCAGTGAGCTGTGTAGCTTGTAAGCATACCATAAATTTTTATTTTACAGATGAAAACAATGAAGGCACCTAGCAATTTCTCTAATGCAGGCCTACAAACACTCCCTGTTCTCTGTATCATGAAAATACATTTATGCTACAAGCACGAGACCCTGAAAGATTTAGGTAATATCTCTGATTCCCCAAAGATGTGAGGATTTGGAATCAGAAAAGAAGCATGGAATAATGTCCAAGAGAGGGGCTCAGAGCTACTTCTTCAGATGCATATCCAACTAGGTAGTTAGATGAAGGAGGGCCCCACATTGTTGCAGCCAAAGATCAAAGGGATGGAAAGGCAAGGACAAGAAAAGAGAATGTGGAATCAGACAAACACACAACCAAATCATGACTTCAACTTCACTAGCTACTGTGTGGTCTTCAACAATTTCTTAATCTTTCTGAGCCTCTGCTTCTTCATTTGCAGGAAGGAGATTTAAAAAAGAACCCACTTTACAAAGCAGCTGTGAAGATTCAGTGAGATTTCATGTATAAAATGTTTAGTACTTTAACTCAATAAATTATTACCATCATTATTAACTATAATACAATGCATGAGGCTGGGTGTGGTGGCTCATGCCTATAATTCTAGCACTTTGAGAGGCCAAGACGGAAGGACCACTTGAGCCCAAGAAGTTCTAGACCAGCATGAATAAGAGCAAAATCCTGTCTCCATAAAAAGTGGAAAAATTAGCCTGGTGTGGTAGCACATGCCTATAAGTCACAGTTATTCAGGACACTGAGGTTGGAGAATCATCTGAGACCAGGAGTTTGAGGTGGCAGTGAGCTATGATGACACCACTGCACTCTAGCCTGGGTGACAGAGTGAGTGAAACCCTGTCTCAAAAATATATATAACAAAATAAATAAATAAAATAAAATAAGGTAAAATAAAATGAGTGAGCTGGAGATCTGGCTGAATAACAGATACACGAATGGCAGATCCTTCCCTATCACCCCACTGCAGTCCATTCATTTGCTCCCTGAGGTGTGTTTGTGGAGCTACCTAGTCTGTGGTTTTAACATCAATTCCATCCATCAGTTAAACAATCTATGAGAATATTGCTTCCTGTTCACATCTGCATTGCTTCCACAGAAGGACATGCTTGTCTGTTTGTCTTTACTCCTGAGGCAGTGAGTTCTTTTTTTCAGGGGAGGAAGTGTGGGCTGTAGACAAGGACAAAGACTGAATGTGTATTACTTTGGGTCAGGCAGGTATTTTTTACCTAACCTTTATCTCAACTCTAACAGGAAGATTATTAATAACCTAATTTTCCAGATAACAAAACTAAGACTCAGATATGAAGAAATCAACCCAAGATCACCTATCTAGGAACTGGTAGAAATATAATTCAAGTAACGTGTTTTAGATTCGAAAGCCCATGCCTTTTCTAATACCACTAATTTGCAAACCTAAAGATTCTTAGTGGTCATTTTTTCTTGCTTCAATTCTTTTTTTTTTTAAAGACAACTTTATTGAAGTGTAATTTACATACCATGCAATTACTCCATTTTAAGTATACAATTAAATGATTATTAGTAAATTTACCAAGTTGTACAGCTATTCACACAAATCAGTTTTAGAACATTTCTTTTCCCCTATTGAGACTCCTAATTCCCATCGCCAACTACATTTCAAGCATGCCCCTGCCCTCCACAATGCTCACCGCATCCCTCAGATGTGGGTCTATCCCTCATCCCCCAAATTCCTGGTGGACACCACCACCATTTGAGCATCATAGTGTTAAATCAGTCAGTACCAATTTGATGGTGAGTACATGTGGAGCCCATTCTTCCAGTCTTGTGTCACCTCACTATGAATAATGGGCTCAAGCTCAATCCAGGATAATATAAGCAGTGCTAGCTCACTGTCGTTTCTTAAAATTGATTAATATTCCATTGTAAACATATACTGGCCGGCTGCGGCGTGGCGTTCTGACTCCCAGAGTTGGGGGCGATCCTTCCCCTACCAGACTCCTCAATTCTTATCAACAGCAGTTGGCAGAACTGCAAGTTCCGGGTCAGGAGACAAGGTTCAGGGCTGTCTTTACTATGAGGTTCATCTTCATCTGGAGTCAACTTTTTGGTTGTTCTGTGGCTCCCTCTTTAATTGTGTGGTGCCTCATCTGCATAATTTTCTGATAACTGATACAGCTCCAATACAAAACTGTTTATAAACTGGAGTTCACAGAATATCAGGTTGAATTTCACACATTCCTTCCCTAGACAAACAGGAGGTGAACGTGCAGTCTGACTGTTTCCTCTGAATTGTGCATGTTATCATATCATGTTCCAATCTTAACCCCTCTCCTCTTCATTCTCTTGTGTGTACTCACGTGTTTACCCCAGCAAATATCTAATTCACAAATGACTAGGCAAGCCCTCCTTTTGGGCTTTGCTATGTGAGTTTATTCCCTGGGGGAAAGGAGAAGTGAGAATGGACTATTGGGAAGAGAAAAAAGAGTTTGTTGCTCACAACTGCCTTTCCTCCTTAAGAAAAATGTAAAGTAATACTAATTTTTGTTACAATTATGAACTATTTGTGGCTGTGACAAGAGCAACACAATATGTATGCATCTTATTAAATGTTGGTTTGTAAGTTTTATATGACTACAACACTCAGTTTTTATGTAGTTCGTTCTTTATTCCCTTTGTGATTCTTAGAATATGACTCAGTTGAAATGGGAAAAAAAAAGAAGAAAAAAAGCAAAGAGAAATGAAAAAATTAAACTCTGAGAGGCCTTAGGGTTTGAGATCCTGGACAGGGTAAAAGTTGTACCTAGTTCTCTAGACATGAAACTTTAGCAGGCATTACAACTGAACAAATTCTTTCAGGGGCTAAACCATAATAACAGCTAACACGTATTGAGTATTAACTATGTGCTAGATAATGTCCTTCCTTAAGTAAAGTCCACTTTCGCAGAGGTTGCTGATGCAAATACTTTCAGAGAGCAGACCATCTCACTTGAGTATTTTCCTTGTACCAGATAATTCTGAGACATCTCCAGGTAGTATTGCATTTAGCCATTCTGACATGACATTGACGTGGGTACTATTATTATTTTATAGATGGAGAAACTGAAGAATCTAAAAGTGAGTCAACCCACTAACAAGCGGTGGGGTAAAGTCACCAACCAAGGCATCTGACTCTGGTCCTGGTCTTCAGCACTAAGCTTTATTCCCTTCTAAATGTCTATAGAATCTAAGAATAAGACAGTAATGAGCAATTTCAGGGTTAGAAACCAGCAAATAGATATCGGTCTAAAGAAGCATGTAAATTAAGTAATGATGATGGTGATGATGATGATGAATGTGCAGACCAACAAAATTACATCTTTGAGCCAGTGTCCTCATCTGGGCTGCTGAGGTCCAGCAGTAAGGAAGCTTATTTATTGAAAGTAAAATTAAGCAGATTTGTGGACTTGAAACTTTTCGTAATGATTCTGGGAAATACTGATATCTGGTCTCTGACTTGAGAGAATTTGAGAATAATTGTCCTGTTGTCTAAACCTGACCTTAGAGACAAAGACTGATAATTGCAATCCAAAAATTCTGATCCATTTTTAGACTATGTCATCTGCATTTTTATGATTAAAAACATTATTTTGAATGTATGTTTTAACATACAAAAGAAGTGGTGGTATACTGTGAGGAATTTTTAGAAACACAATATCCTCTTTCCACTAGAGGGTGTTATGGAAAACACAACAAGTTTCATGAAGAAGGTTCATTGTTATTTTAAAGAAATCCATTAATTTACATTCTATTCTCATACCTTTTAAAAGATAATGATGAACCCGCTAAAAATACATCCTAGACGAAAAAAAAAAAAAACAACTAAATATAAAAAAAAAAAAATTTCTCACAGCATGTCAGTTCTTCAAAAGGAAGTCATCAAGAAACCAAAAACCAAAATCAACATTCTTTTCAAAAGGTCTGAATTACTTTTACTTGAATAGATAGGCAATCTTTTTCATATTCTTTTTGTGGAATTAGGTGAGCCATAAACAAAAGTTATTATTAAATTATGTTAATTTTCTAATACATTCACAAATAGAATGTAATGGAAAGTTCATCAAAGTCATTTTTCTTGCTCAAATAAGAGTAGTCAATGATTCATATGATTCCTGGTTATTTTTATTGGCATTTTTCTACTAGAATAAAATGAGTGTAAGGCCGTGTCCATCAATGAGTAAGAGATTAGATATCTTTTAATTCTAAACTCTGAAACAGCAGTTTATGTTTTAAGACAAGGGGTGCCCCTAGTAGAGCTCATTGAGTATTTTTGAGCAAATGGGTAAATGAATGAGTCAGTGAGCTATTGATTACATCTCCAATGCAAAGTATTTGCAAATTCTTATTCTTTGCACGCAATCCCTTTCTCAGACTTAAATCTCATTCTTTGTATTTTCTTCATAACTCAATGTTGGTAGCTGGTAGTAGAAGAACCAATTTCCTAAATTTTATCTCTTAATCTAATGGAAATTGCGATAAATGCAGAATAGAAATAATTCATTCATCTGATTTCTTCATAGTACTCTCCAAGAAATATTTGCACCCCCAAGACCTATTTGATTGCCAAGAACACTATTTCACAGTGTGGTTACAACCATGTCATGAGCTGATAAAGTCTTTAAAAGTCAAAACAGGAAATGACCATGGGAAACAGTCATTGCAGGCTTGTTTCAAAGGTTAATTTCCTGTAATAGAATGGAACCACTTTAAAGCGTTCTTGAACAATCGCAGTGTTATTTTATATGTTTTCCTAATTCATTTTTAATATCCAAAGAGAGAATCGGGGCACGTTGTTTACAAATTATCCTGTAAAGTGTATAAATACTTATGGCCTTTCTGACTCTTATTTGGTTCGTCGTGTGTAGTGAATAAGAAGAATGCCGTGTGCTCATCCTTAAGAAAATGGGATAAAAAATGTGTTTCAAACTTACCCTTAAAGTTAAAACTCTAGTTTACTATTGCTGCCACATAATAGGTGCACAAGTACCATACACTGCCACGTACTGGGTGGCTTAAACAACAGAAACTCATCGTCTCACAATTCTGGAGACTAGAAGTCCAAGATCAAGGTGTTGGCTGGATTGGGTCCTTCTACAAGGCAGCTTGTAGAAGTATCACCCCAATGTCTGCCTTTATATTCATATGGCATTCTCCCTCTGTGTTTGTCTCTGTTAAGACTTTCTTTTTTTAATAAGGAAACTAATCATATTGGACTAGGGATCAATCTTATATCATTTCAGCTTGATTACCTATGTAAAGACCTTATCTCCAAATGAAGTCACATTCTGAGATTCTAGGAATTAGGATTCTAATATAACTTTTATGTGAAGACAAAGTTCAACCCCCACCACGCTTAAAAGTGATATATCTCAGGATATTGCAAAAAGAACACTGCCTACCTTATGCCAGACACTTATCATATATTATCTTACTCAATCATTGTGACAGCCCAGTGAGGTAGATGTCATTTCCATTTCAACAGTGAAGAATGTGAAGTTCAGAGAGATCAAGGAATTAGGTCAAGGGCACCTGCTGGTGAATAGTGGGAATGAGATTCAAATCCAGGCTCAAAACATTTGCATTTTCACTCCCTCTACCTTTATAGAATATAGAATATAATCCTGCCTTTATAGATTATAGTCCTGCCTTGTGGGCAGGACTTTTCATAAAATAATTCACTATTATATCTCCAGTGCCTAAAATAGTGCCTGGCAAAGAGTACATACTCAAACAAATATTTGTGGAATAAATAAAGAAATAAGCAAATTTACTGACTTATTCACAAGTGTTTTTCCTCATTGTAAGATGGAAGGAAAATAATCTGATGCTTAGATATTAATGGAAACTTGTTTAGTATGTGGCCTTCTCACCAAATAAAAAATGTCATCATGCACCGTCATCATTTAGAGATGTCGAGGGCCTTTTATATTTGCTGCAAGACTCTCAACCACTAACTCCAACCAGAGAAAGTACATACCATACACTATATTTTAAAATTACATATGCACACATGTGACATTTATAATAGACATTCAGCCCTCAGCATATATGTAGTCTCTACATGCTGCAAAAATATAACCATGGAAAGCATGGCTTCAATGGGTGACTATTTCAGAAATCTTGTATACCATATGCAGGAATATTACCTGGAAGTAGAGTACCAGTACTAAGTGCTTGTTCTTGATTTGAGCTGGAATAATTTTCCTGTCAAGTGATGAGCGGACTGAAAAAAAATGCAAAGCAAGGGCAGGCTCACCTTCAAGGTGGTAGAAATTTCTGTGAATATAAAAAAGAATGAAGTGTTTTCTAGCCTGAGCTTCATATTAATGCTATTAAAATTAAAATATATTAATCATAGTGAAAAATCCAAGTCAATAACGGCAAGAGAAATTACTGGAGGGATGATTGAATAAAAGAGTTGTTGATACAAAAGTTATACATATGTCTGTAGAAATGCTGCATAGTAGTAATAATGAAATTGAAAATAGGTAAATGGATATGTGAAGGCAGGGATTACTTTTCTTGATGATCGTAGAGTGTATCATGTCAGATGTTACTTGTGTTCCTATACATTAGTCAGATACACAGTTACTCAAATGACTTCCTAATAAGAAGCCCTCTTTTAAGAAAATAATAATATCTGATAGCATGGTCCACTGTATTAGTCAAAGTTCTCAAGAGAAACAGAACCAATAGAATACACGTGTATATGTATGTGAAATTACATGAAATGAGGGATCGGCTCACATGATTATGTAGACTAAGAAGTCCCACAATCTCCAACGGCAAGCTGGAGAGTCTGGAATTCCAGTTGTATAATTTAGTCTAAGTCTTAAGTCTTGAGAACCAGGAAAGGTTCTCCTGAGGGCAGGAGAAAATGAGATAAAATTTAGCTCAAGCAATAAAGCAGAAAAGAAAACACAGCCTCAGTACAGATTGAATGATGCCCGCTCAAGTTGGGAAGGGCATCTACTTTATTGGTTGTGCCTATTCAAACCTAATCTCATCCAGAAACATCCTCACTGGCACATCCAGAAACATTGTCTAATCTGGGCACCCTGTGTTTTTGCAATTTGCATGTCACCGTTTTGATTTCATTTGTCCTCCACAATAACTCTGTGAGTCAAACAGACCAAATATTGTTCCATGATAATCATCAATAATGTAAGGCTCAGGAAGTTTATGTGATTAAGCACAACTAAGTGTGTGTTTAGCTAACAAGGGCCAGCAGCAGGACCTCAACCAATTTAGGGTTTAGGGATCTTTCTATTTGCTACTGTGAGGCAACCAAACAAGAAGGAGAAAAATCTCTGCCTTGGGTTAGATGCATAAGGTTATCATAGGGTAGAGCTTTGAGCAGTTTCTCAACTCTTAACTTTTATTTGATGGAGCCTCATCTTATGATGGGATTAGGTTCAAGGTTGATGGTTAAAATGAAAATCACTATAGTTAGCACATTAGTTTCCTAGGGCTGCCATCAAAAAATATAATAGCACAGACTGGCTGGCTTACACTACAGAAATTTATTTTCTCCAAGTTCTGATGGCTGTAAGTCCAAGATTAAGGTCGGTAGGTTAGAGTTCTTCTGAGACCTCTCTCCTTGGCTTGTAGATGGCTGTATTCTTGCTTTGTCTTCACATGGTCTTTCCTCTGTGCCTGTGCATGTCTGTGTCTTACAGTGACACAAATCATACTGGATTAGGGCCAACCCTCATCTCATTTAACTCTAATTATCTCTTTAAAGACCGTATCTCCAAAACACAGCCCCATTCTAGGTATGGGCAGTTAGGATTTCAACACAGGAATTTTGAGGAACACATTTAATTCATGACTCTTAGGATGGGACTACATTATAGTTTACTGTTTATCCCTGTTGTTTTAGTCTAACTATAATTAATGTCTTATCTTACTCAAAATCATTCTAATTTTTATGATAAATTATATTTTATCTATAGTCAAAATAATCCTCAAAATAGACTATTTTATCTATAGTCAAAATAATCCTCAAAAATCCGTTAAGTCACCCATAAAGCATAGTGCAGATGTACCATTCCTCACTAACTTCTCTGCAGCCATATTTTCTTCCATTATAAGATATCACTGTTTCTTCTTTGTATATCATGCCATATGAAAATGCATATTATTAAAAACTAGACATCTATATAATATGGCTATATATTCTTACTCTAACAGGCATGTGGGAAGTGAGCCTGACAGAGATAGAACAAATTCACTGCTCCCAGGTTACACACATTTGGGGGCAAGCACTAACTCAGTTGATGGTGGATGCTGTTGCCTGAGCAGAAAGATATGGACATTCTTATTCTAGCATTTCAGTGCTGGAGGAATTGTAACTGAGCAAGGTTGACCCACTGGCCAGTGGAGGTGCCTCATCTCTGCTGGGAGATTAGAGCTCTCTCATGTACACTGGTCGTAATAATCAGTTTTACAACTCTGTATTTGCATAACACATTAAATTACATTCGCCATTCTTATTTGTAGTATTCAAAGAGGAAAGATTCCAAAAATCTGTTCCATTCCTTCTGCCTACTAGATAAACAACTAACCGGGAGCCTGGGGCAAGGTAGCCAGGAAAGGATGAAGCATGAATAAGTGGGAAGAAATTTTAGAGAATGACTCAAGTAGTGCTGGACTCAGAAATTTTAGTTAAAATGTTAGTGATAACCTGGTGTGTTCATATCAATTTTCTTTGGCTTCCCAAATAATTTCTTACTAAGGATGAAGTACCAAAATTGGTCAGTAATTTACTTTATTAACAAATAAATTAGAGTAGTTATTCCTCTAATTACAATACACTTTCATTTTGATAAATGTTATTACGAGAGAGAAGGAAGTAGAGTTAAAGGCAGCTGGCTGGGGATTGCACATAACCCTAATACACCCATGGGAGTGTTTCCTAGACAAGCAACTCCTTCATTATGTAAATCAGCACAGAAACATAAGGTTGAGAACTGCTGCTGTAGCTCTTTAGATGAAAGTTAATGTCCCTGAGAATTCTATCCCCTGTGCTTGCTTCTTCCATACTTTAAGACCCCAGAGAGCCCATAGAGACATTTCCTGCCATATTAGCTACTGCTATTGCAATTCATTGCTTCCCATTTCGAGTCTAGGGAGAATTGTGTGTAAACTACGTCTGCACATTCCACCCGTAAGAATGTAGAAGGTCCCAGGGCACTGGTGGCCTGCCATGTTAACAGTCCATATGCATGGGGTGCCGTCAGTCATTGGTAAGTGTCTCAATTACTTGTAAAGGTCCCCATATTTATTGCTTGGTAATTAAATGCCTTTTCTGATGTCAAGAGATTTCTCATCTCAATTTTCTCTACTGCTTCATTAAAGGTTTATGAAAGAAATTGCTGAATGGCATATTGCATGCACCATACTATTAATACGTGAGCAATCCTATTTTTAAATAGCCCCTGTTATGTCCCTGCCCAATCTCAGTATCCCATGTGACCCCTCTATTTCAGCAGAAATATGTCTGGACCTTTACCTGCAGTAAAAGCATTTCATATGTTGACTCAATATACTCTCCTTCCTTCCATATAGCAGGCATTCAGTAAATATGTGTTGGAAGAATAAAGTGATAGAACAATAGTAGCTTAATATTGACTAGCACTTACAATACGTGTGGCAGTTTCTCTGCATTTGTTAAGTTGATACTTGCAATAATCCCATGAGTGAAGTACTTGTACTATTTCTATTTTGGACTTGAGGAAATTAAGGTTAAGTGATGTGGCCAATGTTATTTATTAAAATGCTAAGTGGCAAAACCATCGTTGTAACTTGGCCAGACTAGCTATGGAGTTCAGGTTCCTGAATCCTGTCTTGCATTTAATCTTCTCGCTCACCTTTCTCCTTCATTCCTACCACAGAGAAAAATTGATGAAGCCAGTTCCTCCTGGCAGAAGAATCCTCCTCATTCATTCCACCTAGCCAGCTTTAACCGGACTATCAAAACCCAACTTTATCCTCACCCTACCTTGGAGACCTAACTCCTCCAACCCACAGTTAAATCTCTTTCCCCAGAAGTCACAGCACTCATTCTCAACACCAATTCTTTTGGCTCCTAGCATAGGCCAGATGGTAAAGTCTTGAGGATTATTGCTATGTGTTTATTTTTTAACTCAATGAATGTGTAATGAATAAATTAAATATCACAATGCAGTTCTGAAGTATCACAGAACTATACTTTTTGGCTCCTCATTTATAAATACCTTAATGCTTTTCTTCATATAATTGTTCCTATTCACACAGATCTATATTAAGATTATTTGGTTAAAGGGTGTAATAAGTTAGCTGAGGCTGTGATGGTCATTTGCAGGGAGAGACTATTATGTTCCATACATGCTTTGCTTGCTTACCGACTCCCAAATAAGATGAACCAGGATGGAACCACAAAACAGAATGCAGCATTTCTATGCTGTAGGAACACGGGCCAGAATATAAATGGGCGTGGTTATTTTTGTTCTACAGAGGAGCTATATGCTAGCACTCTGATTTCTTTGCAATATAACCTTACACAGACAACTGTGTTTATTTTGTAAGTTTTTGATAACTTAACTTGGAAATCAAGTCTACTGAGGAAAGCTGTTCTTTTTATCATCGAACACTGTTTGTGCTTTGATAATGATGTAACTTCTCAGTTATGACCACAACATCTGGAAATGCATGCCTGTATGGTCCTAGTCAAAAAAAGAAAACAATTGAGATACCGCTCAGTCTTGATACATTTGAAATACAGATAAGGATACCATGTGTATCTGTCCATTTCCACTGGTTCACCTCTCAGTCCACACAGTTGGCCGCCATGGGTGGTTGGGAGCATCTTGTCTATGGTACAATGCAAAAGATGGTCCTTAAAAGACCTCCAGGTTCTGAATGTGGCTCCTGAGTCTACCTCATTGAGAACCTGTGAGTTCTCACTGTGTGCCTAGTAGAAGGCTTCAAGCCTTTCTGATTCTATTGTATAGATGAAACAAGCATATATTTTTCCTTTTAACATAGATAATTTCTCACAGCATAACTTTGATGTATTTCATCAATTATATTTCTGTTTCTAAAGTCCCTGAAACTCCATAAGACCCTTACCTTTAATCAACAGGCAAATGGGTGAAACAAAAGAAAGTGACAAAAGAGAAAAGAAAATGCTGTCACATTACAAAAACACATTGATGATGATGAAAATAATGTACCAAGCCCTACATTAAGTGTTTTGTATATAACATTAACATCCGTATTTTATGGATATATATTAGAACATTAGATGTTATACAAGAGAGTATCAGGAACTCGCTCTCAGATCCATTTCCTGCTCTTGCCTTGTTCTATTCCACATCACAAGGAACTATTAGTACATTTCAACTCTCTTGCTGATAGTCTCAGGGCTGGGTTCAGCTCATGGAATACACTGGTGGGAGACTGAGGGGTGGGAGGAAGGGAGTAGACAGTGTTATCTCCCTGCTCCCACCTCAGTAGTGTCTCTGGCAGTGGCATCTTCTCTGTGGTCCCAGCTCCCCCTAGACAGTCCCTCCATCTGTGGTGTCATCTTCTACCAGGTTCCTGTAACATTGCCTCTTCCCTTGGTCCCTTTAGCCACAGGGAGGACTGTGGCTTCCTTTACCTATATGTTACAATCCTCCCTGTAGGATCATTGTTCATTATTTAGCTTCCAAGCATTAACATTACCTAGGTAATAAATTCCCTATATTAAATCTCTTCAGTCTGAAATATCTAATGCGGTTTCTTTCCTGGGCTCTGTCTGGTTCACTTGTCCCAAGTCATGCAGCTAAAAGGTTATAAAACTAGTATTCTAATCCCTTTGCATCTAACTTCAAACTTATGTTCTTAACCATCATACTGACCTCCTAGAACTTATATTTAAAAATAATCAAAATGATGTTGAGTTTTATGTCTGTATGTATGAATTTTACTATTAAATATCATGTTGTTTTGGTGATTTGATTATAGCTAAAATATAAAACCATGGTTTCAGTGTTGAATCATCCTTTTGACCATGGAAAATCCACAATTGTTTTATTAGATTGTTTGGGTTAAAGTTTTTCTATTGAAAGTGTGATCTGAGTTCAAGCAGCATCAGCATCGCCTGGGAGCTTTTCAGAAATGCAGAATCCCAAGTTTCATCAGAATCTGTGTTTTAACAAGATTCCCCAGCTGATTTGTATCCACAGTAAAGCTTAAGAAGGAACGCACTAAAGAATGTGATTTGAGTAACACAAGCAAAGGGATCCTTAAAATTTAAAGGATAACACTATAAAAAAGTTGTTTTGAGTCTATGTTTTTCCGAATTTAACAGTCTCTGTGTTTCAGACTTTAGCCCAGCTTATAAATGAGCTGTGTTCCAAAATCTATTTGTTAGCATGATCTTGGAATTCATTTCCACATGAAAACTCTGTTATGAAACTTGGTTAGGTTTATAGACTAATCCATTAGAACTCATGATGTGATAAGTACCAGGTTAATTGCAAAGTAGAAGAAAAAGTTCTTTTCTCTTTTCTTGTATACAAGGCCTATTCTGGGCACTTTTTTTTTTAATACATACCCAGAGTTAGACTTGGGCATTATGCCATTCCACCCAGGATGCCTCTCTCCCACTTGGTCATTCCTTTCCCAAATATCATCCCCCTGCGGGCCCTTACTCAGGCCACTCCAAGATGCTCCAAAATGTGATAACATCATAACACCCACCTTCCTCAAATCCTGCATTTCTCAGCACAGGCCATTTTAGCAATGAATTATTATGAAAGTAATAGACTTTAATTCCAACTAATGAGTGGATAACTAGTCATATAAACGCCCTCAGAGGAATTTTTATGTTTGTAATTGAATGGTTGTTAGCTCAATTAAATCTCTAATTTGTGCAGTTTTACCTCGTGTAATAACCGGGATGGGGATTGAGTTCAGCAATGCACTGCCGACATGGTGTGGAGGCCAGCTCTCCTCAGGAGCATACCCTGGCTATCAGACCCCATCATTCATTTTCCCTGATAGTCTAAGCTGCTTTCCTTCAATAGATCTAATTTTGTTGTTGCCATTTTTTTTTCTTCCGACAGTGGATCCACTGGGGTAAGGCAAAGATTTTCTGTCTCAATGTGTAGTGTGATTATAAATCAGGATTACCCATGATGTAAACATTGTTTAGTTCCCTGATATGTTAGTTATCCATTGCTATGTAACAAGTCACCCCAATCTTAGTGGCTTAAAGCAACAAACACATTATCTCACAGCTTTTGTGGATTTGCTGGGTACTTCTGACTCAGGGTCTCTCAGGAAGCTGCAGGCAAGTTATTGCCTGGAACAGTGGTCAACTCAATGCTTAAGTAAGGGAGGGTCTGCTTGCAAGTTCACTCAGCTGTTTGCTGACCGACCAGCCTCAGGTCATCACCACACAGAGCTCTCCATAGGCTTCCTGGGTATCCTCACACATGACAACTGACTTCCACTTGTCCTGGGCTGCTGTATGGCGTGCAGCTGGCTTCCCACAGAGCACAGATTCAAAAGGGAGAGACTGTGGCAGAGCCCACCGTGATGGAAGCTGCACTCTTTGTATAACCTAATCCCAGAAGTGATATTTCATCACTTCTGTTTTCTAGAAGCAAAGAACTAAGTCCAACCCACACTCAAGGCAAGGAGAAGGAAGGTTCACCTCTTGAGGAGATGAGTATCAAAAAATGTGTTGATGTATCTTTAAAACCACCACTCCTACATAATAATTGTGTGCAGTGAACACCAGAACTTTCTGTCAGACTTAAATTCTGTAGTGTTTATGTATTTGCAAGTGTCAATATTTGAAGAGAGCACTCACATAGGACCCAGGACACCTGAGGTTAGTCCCAGATCCTACATTAACTAGCAATGTGACCTTAAGAGTTACCTTAAAAAACAACAATTAAAATTGTTGTTTTAATTTCCCTTTCAGGAAATTGGGAACATTGGTACCGATTCTGTTTGCAAGACAGGAATTTTGTGATGTTTTAATGAGAGAGTGGATTTCAAAATAACCTGGGACTGTGTCAGGCCAGCATCACTGGAGGGATTGGTATACTTCATCTTTTCTCCTCGTATTATCTCTACCTATCTCAAGATTTATGGAACTAAATAAATTCCCTGTTTTCTCCTTTGGATTAGTGCCTGCTTCTTTTAGGTTCAACAAATATGACTTCTCTGCCCCACTGTTCCTTAAAACTCTCTCTTGATTTTTGCAATTTGGTCTCCAGACTCCAGGCTATTGAAAATACTATGAAAAAATGTGCTAATGGATCTAATGTTATGTTCACAGATGGCCCCAGGGCTTATTTTTCTCCTTATTCTCTGAAGTCCCACAGTTCTCTTGACCTTTCATTTCCCACAGTGAACAAGCCACATCAAGATTTTTGTTTTCTCTTTGTCAATTTAATGTTTCTTTCCCAGTCCACGTTAGACAGATTCCAGTAATTAGGTCCCTCATCCAATACCCAACTTTCCTTTTGTAAGTTGGTCTTCCAGACTTATGTTCTGTGGTTATAGGAAAATCTTCCACTAATTCTTATTGACTGATTTCCCAGTCTCTCTACAAATCATTGCATGCTTTTTAAGTTCTTTGCCCCCTCTGGTAGCCTATTTCCAAAGGTGACCATGTTCCTGTGTGAGAAAGTAAAAAAGGGCACTGCAATGAGATAGATAGACCAGGGGACTTGAATCCTATTCATTTATTAATAGCATCTGCAATTTTTACTAGCATCAGTAAAATGGGGCTCATAGCATCTACCTCTCAGCTTGTCTTTGTGAAAATTTAAGGAGTTAAAAACAACAGGGGAACAAGACAGCCCTTGGTACTGTGTCTGGTACATGGGAAGGGCTCTGGGCATTTGTTTCCTGCTTCCTGTGTTAGGTATGGCAAAGATCTTACATTGGAATGAAGAGGGGAGCTTTCAAACTGTGAATATTTGAACCTTTCCCTGAGAATCTCTAGGGATGGAGTTAGAAAATGTGCATTTTGTGTTCCCTGGGCGATTCTCACAGGCAATACATTTGGGAATGACTACTTCTGGGGAAAGGTGTACCCTAGGCTCATGGGTCCTGGTAAAGAGATTCATAAACAGGCAGCATTTTTATTCTATGGGTTGAATTGCTCCAAGGACAGTAAAGAACAGGCTCATCATGATACAAAGCATTTTACTGACTGAAGAGAGATAATATAGTTACAAGGAGGGGTTGTATAACTCCCTAAGGAGCTTCCTTCCCTGTCTAAGGTAGAGGTTTACATAGTACACAATTTTTTTTCCTTCTGAGTTTCCTCTGGCCTCGCTTCCCATTTTTTTCCTTCTCTGTCTCTCTGTCTCTCTGTCTCTCTGTCTCTCTCTCTGTCTCTCTGTCTCTCTGTCTCTCTCTCTCTCTCTCTCTCTCTCTCTCTCTTCTTTTTTAAAGGAGTATCTACCTAAATATACCCTTGCCTTTTCAATAGTTCTACTTTCGGTATATTTGTGACCTCATTTACCACCCTAAATCCAAGTACATTATGTAAGTTTTTATTGACTTTGGACTTGCAGAACTCTTTCTGTTTAAGTCTATTTATCATAGACTTAAAAGCAGCTTCTCAACTTTCCTGCAGTCATCAGTATTATAAGAAAATGCAGACTGCTATAATTGGGTCCATCTTTCACAAACCTTTTCTCTAGTCACATATTGCTGGTTCAAATAGGCTGAAACACAGCCTTACAGAAGTGGATGGCAGAAAGGAAAACTTCAGAGGAAAACTCAAGGCTCAGAAAAGGTGAACATTATTTTTTTTTTTTTTTACTCAGAACTCATGATACTACCTACAACTTCTATGCTCTAGGATTAAAGCACATTTGCTGTCCTAGACTACTGCCTCTCCACTAATAAGATGAACATAGGAGTATGTGTCTGAACCTTGAAAAACCTTGACATTTAGAGAGGACTTACATCAGGAAAGGGACATTCCAAAGGGAGGGAAAAAATTGCACATACATAGCTGGCAGGATTTTTTCTTTCTTGCAGGGGATATAGCAACCTGTGAGCCTAGCAATGTGATTAGATGGTTCATTTATAAAATTGGTAGAGTATAAGGGGAAAATAAAATTTTTCATTGAATGATTGGGTAAGGCATTTGTAATTTTACTTACCAAGTTCTCAGAGGGCAGAAAAAGCAAAAGCAGAAACATCATGGGCTATAAACAAAAGTAAATTGGAAAGAGAACAACCAATTTACGGTCAGAGGAAGTGTGTCCTAACTCCAGCTATTAGTAGCTGTGTGTCCGTAGGCATATTTAAGCTTTCAATTTTCTCAAGTAAGGAATAGTAGCAATGCTTTATTGAGAATTAAAGGAAATGATGTGAAAAATTGTATAGTCTAAAGTATATTTTTCCTATTCCATATATATATATATATACATATATATATATACACACACACACACTGAACATTCATTTTTCCTAGGTGATGAGTCAGTCTTTTAACTCTCCTCCATATCCTTCTTCACCCTTGAAATAAGATGCTCTTTTCCTAGCAGGCTGAGGACCCCACCTTCCTAGATCTGTCCTTCTAGGGAGTCCTCCCTCTATACTTTGGAATCACCACTCTCATCTCCTTTTCTCCTACTCCCTGCCTGGCCTTAGCTAGTATTTACAGGGGGGAAAATCAGTTTTATAAACATGTCTCCAGTACTCAACTTAGGTCTATGGCTTTTCTGAATTATTGTTTCTGATTGGTGTGGGGCAGATGAGGAAAACAGCCCTTGAATATTAGTGAAAGAGAGCAAAAACACAAAGAAAACAATGTGATTAGTATTAACAAATACACCTTGTTGAGTGTACATCTTGCATTCTGCACAGTGCTAAGTTTGAAGTGGCAAGTCAGTCAACTACTGAAAGCAGTTGAAGATATCAAGCTACAGATTAGGTTAATAATCAAAGAAGATTGTGGATTTGGTGCTAGCAGAACTGTACTGATAGCAGAAACCATGAAGGAAGACAAAGAATGACCAAAGAGTTGATGGTCAAAAATTGAACCATATACCCTAGGATTGGTTAGGAAGAAGAAAGAAGCCCAGGTTATTATGACTAAATTAACTGTTTAAGAAGGAGATGCTGTCATCATGTTATACTCTTCTTACTGATCTTTTGGGTGCCAATCGTTTGCACATATAGGGATGCAGTAGGGTCTGTTAAGGAAGGGAAGCAATTTTAAATGGCATTTTAAACTTGATTAGCATTTCTTTTAAGTTGTTTATTTATTTGAAAACACTTTTACCTAAAGATATCAAAATGCATGTTCTTTATCCATGTGTGTGCACAATTATCAAGTATATGGAAGGGGGTCAGTGTGAGATGGTGTCACTTTAAGTGATTCTCTGCTTATGTAAGGGAAGCAGATAGAGTTAGCATTGTCAAAGTGTCATTTAGAGCTGGTATGAGATTCATAGCCTGCCATAACAAACTGAGGAGGCTTAGAAATTTATTCTCTCATAGTTCTGGAGTCTAGAAGTCTAAAATAAATGTGTCTGCAGGGTCATATTCCCTCTGAAGGCTCTAAACAAAAATTCTTCTTTTCTTCTTCCTAGCTTCTAGTAGTTGTTGACAGTCCTTTGTGTTCCTTGGCTGGAAGTTGCATCACTCCAAACTCTGTCTCTATTGTCGTATGGCCTTCTTCCCACTATAGGTCTTCACTCAGTCTTATAGGCACACCAGTCCTTGAGTTAGAGTCCACTCTAATCCAATTTGACCTCATCTTAACTAATTACACTGCAAACACCTGATTTCCAAATGAGATCACATTTTGAGGTTCTAGGTGGACGTGAATTTTTGAGGATGCTAATCAACATATTACAGAGCCTTTTATCTCCGTATGCACCTGTAATACAGATAATGTAATACATGGAGCTGGCCTTGTTGAGGCAAATATCATGAATCCACTCAATGCTTCTTTCCACTGAAGCTTCAGTTCCCACAAATACACTTGACCATTAAGTCTCACACTAGCCTGGACCCTTTTGTGTGTATTTGAGACATTGCGTGAAAAAACGGTAATGCATATTTTCTTTTCTAAGAGTAGAATGTTTTTCTGGTTGCATATCGGCAGGATGTATACTGATTACAGACAGAATTCTGAAATCTTTATGACCTTTAGATGCCCTTAGAAGACATGCATGATAATGAATCTCAGTGGCAGGTATATCTCAGTCTTACACCATTCTATAACTGCTGCTTGTGAGATTCTGCTAAGTTATTATTCTGTACATACCCGAACAAACCAGAGATAATATAAATTAAGTTCTGTTCTTTCAAGTGCAACAAATTTGAATTTAAGTAACAGATGGCTTCAAATGGTTTTCTAAGATCAGATCTGAAAGAATAATTAGAAGGAATAATCTGGTTAATACTGATAAGATTTTGAAATGTAAATGGGCTGTTTTTAAATGAGAAGGAATTAATTTTAAAAATCTGCCAACAGGTGAGATAATGGATCTTGGAAAGTTTTAACAAGTCTTAAATCTGAAAAGAAGAGTTATGGTTAAAAAAAATTGTTTTGCATGGACCCACCCAAAATTTTCTCCATAATTCACTGAGTAATAGGAAGAACAGAAGGTGGTTAACATCTCCTTTTTATTCATAAATAAAGAATGAAAGTGGATAAGTGAAGAGGCTCTCTTGGAGACTCAGTTTTCTCTTTGGACATGGGGAAAGTAATGCCTATAGTGTAGAGTGATGACTGATTCGAGGGGCTCATGTGAGACAACATTATACAGAGTAATGTAGAAATCACACAGAACTAGACATATACAAAATAATTGAGCAATTGATGAGCATGAGAATGCAACAAGACCAGAGGAAACTACAGAACATAATGAAAAATGACAAAGGGTTTTTATACCATCAGCCCTGTTATTTCATGAGTGTCAGTTATGTAATTCAAATTCTCCGTATTTCCTCAGAGATATTCTTTTGGCGTATCAACCTCAACATATACAAAATGCAACTTCTTCTCTTCCTTCCTGTGACTGGTTTTGCCTCTTGTTTCCTCATCGCTTTTCATGGTACCACCAATTCAGCCAAGCTTGAAATCTTTTTATAAAGTAAAACCAGGCTAGGTGAAATCTTGGGGAGATATTCAAGCTTTCATCCATGCTTCCTGAAAATAATCTTTAATTATTGTTTCTGTCTACTATGCTTCTCTTCTTCTCTAACCTATTCCTCTCTGTCCATCCCCACTTCTGATTACATATTTAGTTAGGTCAGAAAACGCCTGAGCAATCCTGCCTGAGAAGTGATTGCAGAGTTAGCCTATGGGCCTCACAAGAAATTTGTTTCATGGCTTCATTTTAAAGTGGAAATAAAATGACCATCTGCTTTATTTACAAAATTGATTCCAAACTGCTTTGGGGGAATTTATAAATCAAATCATCAACAAAATGATGAAGATTTATTGCACTCTGACATAGTATTACACAAACCGCAATACATCCACCCCTGCTCTCCAGCGCTTACCTAAGGACTCTTTGCCCCAGCCACACCCTCCTCCTCCTTTTGCCCCCTTCACTGTTTTCTTCTAGGTCTCTACTCAGTATCCTTCCTCTCTCTGAACTCCCTTTCCTCAGTTTGTTCTTGAACATGTCATCTATGCCATCCTAGAAAAGCTGCTTCAGACTGCTTTGATGAAATATTTCCAGTTTCTCTCTCTCCCCAATTTAGATACTGTGTCCTAAATTCTAACATCTTCTATGTATGTGTTTTTGTCGGGCGTTAAAATTACTTATGTGTGTGTTGCTTTTCCTACTGGCTTGCAAACCAGTAGGTTTGCAGCATAGAGTCAAATAGGATTGCAGGTGAAAGGGGCATGAGAAATGTTCTTGCTCAGCCCTTAACATTATGTATGAAGAAACTGAGGCTTGAAGAGGTTAAGGATCTTGCTCATGGTTTCACAGATGGAAGCAGGGATGGCTTGACATTCGCTTCCTCCAATTCCAGTGTATTTCCACTACATCTCACTCTGCATTCTATACAGAACCAAACACAGAGGTATGTTCAGAGTAGATAGTCAGTGGGTATTTGTTACATTTTACTTTTAAAAATCAAATTGGTGACTTGAAAAAAATTGAAGTGTCAACAGTACTGAGTTTTGGGAAGCTGTGGAGAAAGGTGAATTTTATACCCTGGTGGGTGGAAATGAAAACTGGTGCAAACACTTGGGAGAAAGATCTAGTGGTAATTAGGAAAGATGAGGATGTCAATTTCCCACAATCTGGAAATTTTATTCCTAGGTAAATGCTCTAGGAAAACACCTTGATAAATGCACAAAAGCGATAGATACAAGAATGTTTACAGCTAAAGTGTTTGTGGTAGCAAAATACTGGATATCACTTAAATATACATCAATAGGAAATAGAATAAATAATTGTGGTTTATTGCAAAATGTAATGTTTTGCCATGAGAATATTGAAGTAGAACTCATACATCAATATGGATAAAAACAATAAACATGATATTAAGTGAATATAGCAAATTGATAAATAATACATATAGTATGGTATCATTTATGTAAATATTTAAACTGGCAAAACAATATTATATATTACTTAAGGAAACATATCTATGCAAAAATGTATAAATGTATGTGAGGAGACAATCATGCTCAAATGCAGGAAGGTGTTGGTGTAAGGACAGAAGAAGTTGATGACAGGTAGATGTGATTAAGGACGGGTACAGGTAAGCTCCAGAGCACTGGTCATCAATTATTTTAAAGCTTTGTGATTGGCACATGCATGCTCATTCTATTATCCTGTATATGCTTTACTATATGCTAAATATTTAATAATAAGGCTTGAAAATTCATTTTAGAAATTGACTATGCCATTACCTGGGAGGGCAATTCCAATGGGAAATATCCAAATATGCTCTTGGTAATGTCAGAATAAAGGAAAGAAATGTATAACCACTGATATGATTATTTTGAAGGTAATGGTAGTCACTTGGATTTATACTTTTTACAATGTTTAATAAAAGAATCCACCCTATTCTGTTATACTAATGTTTGTTTTATGCCCAATTAACTCTGAATGAAATAACTGTCATAGCAAAATATGGTCTGAGAAATATTACAATACCCAAAAACTCCAAAAGCAAAACAGACATATAGAGTGCCAACTTCTAAATCCTGGATTCTGTATACAATAGGAGGATATCCAAACGCTTTCTATATCATTCTTTTTGTGACTGGCACTTGTTTCCCACTTAATGAATGCCCAAAAAATGCCAGAAGCAAGAGAGATAATCCATTGATTGTGTTTTTTATTTTCTTCATAAATTTTTAGTTACCAAGAATATTTTTTGAGGTGGAAGACAGTTCAAAGAACATCTAGTTCCTGCCTTTACTTCACAATGAAGATGCCTAGATGCTGTGAGGCCTTGTTTTTTCCCAAGATCACATGGAGATTTAGAGAAAAAAGAGCAGAGACAAAAACCGACATGTGCTTTTCCCCACTTCATTGTGTAAGCTGCTTTGATGAAAACTTTCCAATGTCTCCCTCTCTCCTATTTAGATCCTGTGTAAGCTGACCACTCAGTAATTACTGGCGAGTTGGCATTAGTGCTCTATCCTCACTCCAACAAGTTTCAGTGGGGTCTTTCAGGGGCACATCGCTCATATAAAATGAGAAAAGGAGAACTCCTCGGAATGTACTGAAGAGAAATAAAAAACACATGTCTAGAAAAAGACTTGTGCACAAATGTTTGTAGTGACATATTCATCATAATCAAAACTAGAAACAACTCAAATGTCTTCCAACTTATGAATGGATCAACACAAGGTAATATACTGATAGAATGGAATACTATTTTGTAACAGAAGTGAAATAATACTTGCTACCACAGGTTGAACCTTCACAGTACGAGATGTGAAAAAAACTAGGCCCAAAAGATCACAAATTGTACAGTGCAACATCCAGGAAAGGCAAATCTATAGATTCATAAAGTAGACTACCGGTTGCCTGAGGTTGGGAGTGTGAAGGGGAGTGACTAAATGGCCAACAGGGATCTTTTTGGGTGATGAAAACGTACCAATGTTGGATTTGGGTGATGGTTGTGCAGCTCTGTAAATTTGATAAAAGTCATTCAGTTGTACAATTAAATGGTTGAATTTTATGATGTGCAAACTATACTTTAAAAAGCTGTTTAAAAATTGGGAAAGGGATTCAGTTTGCTCCTAAAAGACCCAAAGTTATTTAACTCCATCCACTCTGCCAGCCACCATATTATCCCTCTGCTTATACTTTTATTCTCAAGACCCAGAATATCTTAAACTTATGCCCCTGAGACATATTATTCTGTAACCAAAATTAACATTATTTTTTATATTATTACATAGTGGACATTTTACTGCTTTTGACTTTTTTTCTGTTAAACCAGTTTATGTTTATGTTAAACCATTATGACATGGTGCTAGGTATGATAGTAATGAAAAATTGTCATACATATTAAAAATGGACATAGTTAAATTACGATTCTCTTTTTTTTTTTTTTTTAGGTCATAAGGCTTTTACTTATTTTTTTTTATTTAAAAATATTAAGGTAGTACAAATGTTTCTGTTACATGGATAGCTTTTGTAATGCTTGAGTCATGGCTATTAGTGTGCCCATCACCTGAATAGTGTTCATTGTACCCCTTACATAGGTTTTTATCCTCCCCTTCTCCCCATTCCTTCTTTATTTCCAATGACTTTTACTGCCTTCTGTGCCCATGTGTGTCCATTGGTTAGTTCCAACTTATTAGAGAATACGTGTTGTGTTTCCATTCTTGAGATACTTCACATGGGATAATAATGGTCTCCGGTTTCATTCAAATTGCTGCAAAAGACATTAATTCATAAAAGTCCTGGACCAGATAGATTTACAGCAGAATTCTATAAGACCTACAAAGAAGAACTGGTACCCATACTACAGAAATTATTCCATAACATTTAGAAGGAGGGAATCCTCCCCAACTCATTCTATGAAGCCAGTATTACCTTGATACCAAAGCCAGGAAAGACACATCAAAAAAAGAAAACTACAGACTAATATCCTGTATGAATATAGAAGCAACACATATTTTTTAAGTACATTGATCCTTACTGGTCCCTGATGACAAAATGGTTTGCAAGGGAAGTAGAGTCTTTGCCTGAAAAAAAAAATATTCTAGGGAGGAAGACAAGTAAGACAAAATTAATCAGAAACATTATTAAAGAAAAATTACCAATTATGTTAAGAATTAAGAATCAATCAAACAAGATGATGAAAAACTGAAAAACTTTTCAGTCTCTCTGAGGAAATAATCTTTGAACAGAGACCAAAACATTAAGAAGAAATCAACAATGAAAAGATTGAGAGGAAAGAGCATTTCAGGAAGAAAGGATAGCTTGTGCAAAGACTCTGAGCAGGTAAAGAACTTGGTGTATTGTAGGTACTCAAAGGAAATCATTAAGGCTGGAACATCATAAGAACTATTAGAGAGGTAGGCAGTGCTGGATAAGCCATAAAAAGAATTTGGAGTTTTATTCTAAATAAAATGCAAAGCCACTGGGTGGTATTAGGAATAGGAAGATATAGTACACACTTTAAGAAATCTTTTTCCATTGAAAGTAGCAAGAGTAGAAATAAGGAGGGCAGCTCCATCCAGGATAATACAAGAGATATTAGTTCACCATTTTCTTTATGGCTGAGTAGTACTCCATGGTGTACATCTACCACATTCTTCTAAGCAAAGCGTCACGAGAATGGAAAGACAAGCACCCCATGTACTCACCATTAAATTGGTACTAATTGATCAATACTTATGTGGATATATGGAAGTACCATTCATCGGATGTTGGGCAAGTGGAAGGGGGAAGAGAAGATGGGTAAATTCACGCCTAACAGGAGCTATGTACGCTGTCTGGGTGTTGGACATGCTGGTAGCTCTGACTCAGGCTGTGCAAAGGCAATATATGTAACCAATGCATTTGTACTCCTGTGATATTCTGAAAAAAATAAAATAAATAAATAAAATATATGTAAGTATCATTAAAAAAAGAAATGAGGAGGACAGATAGGAAGTTGTTTCAGTACTAAAGACAAGAAGACGTGGGGATCCCTGCTAATGTAATACATTACAGGAGATGGAAAGAAGGGATTGATTTATTTTGGATGAAGACTTAACAGTGCTTGTTAAGGGTTGAACGAGAGTAGAAAGGGAAAAGGTGAAGTCAAGATCACGTCAGGACTACTGTGCTTGGGTTTCTGACTTGAGATATTAGATGATGTCATTTACAGAGATAGTGAGTATTGAAGACAGGTTAGAGGGTAGAATTGAGATTTCTCTTTTGGACGTATTGCATTTGAGACATCTTTGAGCTAATCCACTAGAAGTGACTGACACTGAGATGAATAAGAAATTTGGAGTGCAAGGACTTCTGAGCTGGAGATGTAAATCTGGAGTGATTACCATAAAAATTTTAAAGTTGAACAGCCATAGGTAAATGATGGGGGAAATTCCATTCTTCTAACAATAAACAATCAGAATCTTGGATTCATCTCTTGATAATGTACAATATTAATTAACTTATAGCATCCACTATATCTGTAGCAACAGAGTCACATATAAATACCACATAGGTTTCTCAATATGTTATCTTTTAGGGAATGAGGCAATCAAATTTTTTTTTTTTATCATTCCACTTTTATTTAAATAAACTGGCCTGGATTAACACCAGCTTTTAAAACTCTAGAGGTCTTTGGAATCGCTTGGTTTGGGCTTGCCTCTAGATAATACTGTTACACTGAAGGATGATGATTTTATACTAAATCTTGTACACACAGATGCCCTTATAATCATATTAATATTGCTTAAAGATCTACTAGGTGCCATGCATTGTTAAAAGTACTAGATGGGACAGAGGTCATGTCTCTTCCCACAGAGTGAGTTTCAGTAGGAAGAGATAGACATATGAACAAGTAATCACTGTGAAATATGGTACATGCCATATTCTAGTGTAATATTAAGGAGAAGGGACTGTTCAGCATTTTTATATGGTTTTTGGCCATTTGACTATCTTCTTTTGAAAAACTTCTGTTCATGTTTTTGTCCACTTTTTGATGGGGTTGTTGATCATTTGTTTCTTGCTGATTTGCTTGAGTGATTTATAGATTCTTGGTATTAGCCCTCTGGGGGATGTATGGTTTCTGAATATTTTCTCCCATTCTGTAGGTTGTCTATTTACTCTGTTGATTATTTCCTTTATTGTGCAGAAGCTTTTTAATTTAATTAAGTCCCATTTATTTATTTTTCTTGTTGCTGTATTTGCCTCTGGGGTCTTTGACATAAATTCTTTGCCTAGGCCAATATCTAGAAGAGTTTTTCCTACACTTCATTCTAGAATTATTATGGTTTTCCTTACCTTTAAGTCTTTTATCCATCTTGAATTGATTTTTGTATATGGTGAGAGATAGAGTCCCATTTCATTCTTCTGCATACTGCTATACAATTTTCCCAGCACCATTTATTGAACAGGGTGTCCTTTCCTCAGTGTATGATGTTGTCTATTTTGTCAAAGATCAGCTGGTCATAGCCGTATGGTTTTAGTTCTGGTTTCTCTATTCTGTTCTATGTCTCTACTTTTATACCATTAAGATGCTGTTTGGTTACTATAACCTTGCAATATAATTTGAAGTCAGGTAATGTGATGCCTCCAGATTTGTCTTTTTGCTTAAGATTGCTTTGGCCGCTTGGGCTCTTTTTTTGGTTCCAAATGAAGCTTAGAGTTATTTGTTCTAGATCTATGAAATATGACATTGGCATTTTGGTGGGGATCGCATTGAATCTGTAAATCACTTTGGGAAGTATGGACATTTTAATGATGTTGATTCTACCAGTCCATGAGCATGGGATGTTTTTCCCCTTGGTTGTGTCATTTGTGATTTCTTTCATCAGTATTTTGTAGTTTTCCTTGTAGAGATCTTTCACCTCCTTAGTTAAGTATATCTAGGTATTTTATTTTCTTTGTGGCTATTGTATTAATAAATGTTATTGAGTCCTTGATTTGACTCTCAGCTTGGCTATTATTAGTATATAGAAATGCTACTGATTTGTGTGCATTGGTTTTGTAACCTGAGACTTAGCTGAATTTATTTATCAATTCTAGAAGTCTTTTGGCAGAGTCTTTAGGGTTTTCCAGATACAAGATCATATCATCAGCAAACAGAATAGCTTGACCCCCTCTTTCAAGATTTTATATATATATATATGTATATATTTGTGTATACACACACACACACACACACACACAGAGTATTATTCAGCCATAAAAAGGAATGAAATAATGTCTTTTTTAGTCACTTAGATGGAACTGGAAATCATTATCTTAAGTGAAGTATCTCAGCAATGAAACAACAAACACCCATGTTCTGACTAATAGGTGGGAGCTAAACAGTGGGTACATACAGGCACAAAGAGATATAAAGGACACTGGAAACCAAGAAGAGGGGAGAGGAGTGGGTAACAGAGCATAAGGGGTAAAAACTTACCCGTCAGGTACAGTGGACACTATTCTGGTGACAGGCACACTGAAAGTCCTGACTTTGCATTATACAATGTATCCATGTAATAAAAACATTTGTTCCCACTTAATATTTTGAAATTTAAAAAATAAATAAAAATGTTTATTTTTAAAAAAATAAAAAAATAAATAAAAATAAATGAAATGTCTCTACTATTCAATATTGTAGATATAACTTGCCCAGGGACTCCTTATTGGTAGAAATTTACTATATTCTTTAGTTTATCATCAAATAAATACTAAAATAATTATCATTATGTGTACAAAAAAGAGAAAGGACTGGGTAAATCTCTAATGGCTAGAACATATTTCATGAAAAACCTGATGTTTAAGTGGAATTGTGAATAATTAACTAGGAAAACAGGGTAAGAGACAGAACTCCATGAAGGAGATGGGTATGCAAGCTAGAGAAAGTGAAACAGCATGAGAAATCTTATGTGGCTAAATTGAATGTTGACTGCAGCACTTAGCATAAGGCTTGACACATATCAGGCACTCAATAAATATGTGTTGGATGAATGAATGAACTGCTGAATGGATGGGCCAAACAATTTTGCTTACTTAATACAATTTATTAGGCACCAATATCTGGACAATGGAAGTAGGAGATGCGCTCCTTGTACACAGATTTTATGTTATCAATATGAGATATAAAATATATACTTGGCTTAGAAATTCCTAGAGACAATATCAACAAGTACTTGATAGAACAGTAAAAGTTTATGTGTTTGTATATTTGAAGAGGGGGGCGCAGAGGAGGCAGGAGGGAGAAAAGCAGGGAAGGAAGATACAAAATAATTTTCAAAAATCATCTTTAGGAAAATTTCATAAAAGTATTAAAAGAAATTGCTCTAAGGTGACACAGGGCATAAGCTGTCTGCACAGCAGAAACTATGAACTTTTAGGCTCATGGAGAAAATTTAGGCCTGAATATTAGTTTTAACCCACAGAGCAGGAAACAAAAACTAAAGTCAAAGTTGGGAACAGGAAGTCGAAATGAGAGACTCAATCAGCTAAGGAAGAAGAAGATACAATGTCTTATACACGAACCAAGGCAGATTATCAGGAACTAGAAAACAGAGAAGTCCATAGAAGAATAGGACACAGGAATAAATCAATAGATAATCTGATTTAATTTCAGTGCCTGATTCAGGTTGTCTTTAAAGGGACAGGTTTTAGCTTTCTGAACCAGCCACACAGCATCTTAAAGGTACAGTTGAGCCCTTCCAGAAGCAATGGGCAAACCATGGCTAAGAGAACAGAAGCTCTTTTCAAAAAGCAACAAAAGAAATGGGAGGAAGTAAAGACATTGCTGAAGCTAGAGTGGGCAGAGTCTTCTAAAATTCATTTGCAAAAGGTGATCATTCACCTGAGGTAGGGGTGAACAAGTTCAATGGCAACTTTATGTTTGAAGAGTAATCTTTAAAGCTCATTATTCTTTGAAGACATCACATTTTTGTTGAAAACCATTCATGTAGAATGCTTTATGAGGTTTCAATTAGATTTGCCCAGGATTAAATGTGAAATTGTTCCTTATTTTCCCTTTGAGAGAATTAATACGTAGTGCTATCCTTAACCTTGCAATCTGGCAAAATGAATGTCATCACTAATTTATCTAGTTTATTTTTGTATAAAAGTGGATAGTGCAACTGTTTCATTCCTGGAATTCACATAATCAGAATTCTGTAGCCATAAATGTTATTATCTATTGTTCTTCTAACTTTGATTCCATTGTGTTTCTTATGGACAGCTCTTCAAAAGAATAATTCACAGCAGTATTCCTGTGATTCTAAAACTCGTTTGGCTTCACAAGTTTTTATAACATATCCATCCTGATCAATTTATCCTATAAGGTGACAACTGCTATAATTGTGCATTTAAAGGAAATGATTCTGCTCCTCAGCTTTGTCCTAATAAAATATTCCATGACACCTCTGTTGCAATTATGATTAGTTTCCAAAAAGTAGACATGCTCTTGAACACTATTGAACATTTAAATTATCTGTTAGATGACTTATGAAATGTTAATAACAGTCCTCATATAATTAGATATATTAGCCTCAAGAGGAGGGCATGCTTTAGTTTATGTAGTCTGAATACTTTTTTTTAAATGAGTTTTCCTACACTGAAGAAGGAAAACTTTCTGATATGTAATTTGTGATGTTAACATCCTACTTGAGGAGGACTTGAACTCATCTCAGTATTTATTGACATGCTAGTAGATCTGAAAAAATGTGTAATTGAAATTGTTCAGTTGTTATTATACCACCCTCCTCAACATATATTAGTAATTTTGCTAATAATACCTCCTTATGATGGTTATCCCAGTCTATGATACACTTCTATAAGTTTTACGCCTCCATGGCCTTGTATATAATGTTCCCTCTTCTTGGAGTATTCTTCCTTGTTGGCTTGCAAAACTCCTACTCATTCCTCAAAACCCAGATTGGGTCTCAACTCTTTTGAAAAGTCTTTCTTAATAAAATTTCAGGCCCACTGTCAGCGGCATTAAGGCTTTCCTCATCTGCATTCCATAGCACCATATGCCTTTCCCTAAACCGTTAATCATGTTGTTTTGTAATTGTGTGTTCAAAAGTTTCCCTCACTAGACTGTGGGTTCTTGAGAGCAATGATCCCATCTTATTCTTTTATATGTACTAATGACTAACACAAGTTCTGGTGCATAATAGATACTCCATAAATATTAGCTGAATAAAATATATTGGAAAGAAAATCACAAATTGCTATTTAAACCTTGATTTATATACTTTCTCATGCATTTATATCTTGCCTCCCAATAAAATTATAAGTTAAATAAGTACAGTAACTATGTCTAGTATTTCTCTGTATCCTCTTTGGAACATAAAAAACAATATTTTTAATCTTGCAGGTAATCAAACACTGTATATTAATTGTCACTCTTATTTAGCAGTCAGCATGCTATCAGATAAGACATGAGGTGATTACGTTCATTGTTTCAGATGAGTGTATCATTTATTGAAATTATCTGGGTGTTAGGTTCATTTTTTGTTTTTACAAGACTGAGGAAACCTAGTGTATAGTTGTGACAACTTAAGTATTAAGTTGATGCTTTGTTCTCAAGACATGTCATTTCTTAATGTGGCCATAGTTGGCTCATACATAATTCAACAGTTGCTGAAAATATGGCAACGCTTCATCAACTCATGGCCAAAAGTCACTGGAGATTCTTATTGGATCTCAAATATGGCATCAATTCCCTTCAATTCGATTCAGCATGTGTTTACTACATGTTATATGTTGGACAAGTTGCTGAGTGTTAGGTAAAATGAAAAGACTTTTAAGACAGAAGACTGAAATTCTATTCATTACTGGCTATTTCTCTTATAGATAATTTAGGTTAAATTACTTAACTTCTTTGATGTCACATTTTTAATCTGTGAAGGATATGAATCTCAATCTCATAAAAGGTTATAAAAGAAACAGGCATGGTACAGTGTTTGGCATCTAGTTGGTTCTCAACAAACATTAAACTTCTGCTTCCCCTAAAAGAAGAGCTTCTTTTCACCATCTCACCGTGTGTGCAGTAGAAGGAGGAAACATGAAGGTCTCCTTAAGAAGACAGGTGCCAGCTACAGAGAAACAATGGGAATATAGGTTGTTTTCCAGATGTCCTTATGTTAATAGCATTATTATGTGCTGGATTTTTAAGGGAGAACGTATGCCAGGACAGTATGATAATTCAGTTTCAATTATAGTAACTGTTATATATAGTGGGCTAGCCAAAGGTTGATGAGTAGCCTGTGCCCAGGCCCTGGATTTAATAGCAGTAATGGCTTTGCAAGGCCACTTCAACTCCCATTACTGTCCCCTCCTGATTTGTGGCAACCTTCTCCCCCAAGGTAGGGTATTGGTGCCATCTCCTTAACTGGCTCAGGTTTCTGGGCAAATGTTCGTTCTTTCTGAGAAGTGCCAGCACTCTATTGCTTATATTTCATTTAAAGTACAGTGAGATGATACATCGTTGCCCCTTTCTTTCTTTCCTTCCTGTGTCTTCTCTCTCTCTCCCTCTTCTTCCTTCCCTCCCTCCTTCGTTTTTCCTTTACTTTCTTCTTCCTCATACACCTGTTCTTTTTACTCTTCCCCCTTTCTTCCGTCTTCCTCCTCCTCCTTTTCCTTCTTATTTGTCGTGTTGCTACCCACTTAATGAATGAATCTCCTTGCCAAATGTCCTCTTCATATTGTCTACAGTTTAATATTTTGTTCCATTTTATTCTTGCCAGTTCTATAATATCTGGTGGTGTACTTAGAAGTCTTTTCTACTACCTGTCTTTACATCTTTCCAATATTTTTAGATTCTTATCCTATCCCCTGACGGTCACTTAGCCAGAAAATAGGCATTTATCTCCTTTAATCTGGCCTCATAAATCAAATCTTTATTTTTCCTAACATTTTTTTTTAACATTCCCTAAATGGTTTTTAATTTGTCTGCATCTTTCTGAAATGCAAGTACCTCAGACTAAATGCAGGAATTCAAGGTTGAAACTTTGCTGGCTACATTTTGCCATTCTTTCTTTGGGAACAATCACTTTGGCACAAGCAAGTGTAGCACATGGTTCTTTATCTTGCCAACTGATTGCTTTGCAAATTCAAGTAGATGAAAAAATGTATTTTTTCCAGGAGTCAGAAGAACAAGTGTTTAAACACAGATTTTCTACTATTCATGGCATTTAAGCTTAAATTCTATGTGACTAGCTTCCCTTACGTCTAACACTGTCACCTCTCATGAGCAGGGCCCAGACTAGAGTCAGGCAAGCAAAGGCACTTGCATGACCCTGAGAATAAGCACCACCTTGCATTTTGCATCTCAGATGCCTCACTAATACAGTACAATAAATGTGAAAATGCTCCAAAAAAATGTGAAGACATGGACAAATATAAGATCTTGCCATCATTGCTCTTTACCAGTTTAACTCAACACAACTCATCAATGGTACAATTATTATACACTTGGAGCTTACCTTTGCCAAATATTTCTCCAGAGTCCCCTCGACTCACTCTTTCAAGTTTCCCAGCGCCCGGCGTGTGCTAGTCCCTGCCTACCCAAGCACCAAGGCCAGAACAACTAAACCAGTAAACCATTAAGGCACAGACATTATTTCTTTATCTTGCCATCAAAATTTAGCCATTTAGATGCCTGTTCCCTCACAACTCTGCTTATCTGCTCCCTTAATAACATGCTTATCGAATGAAATTGCTTCTGCTGTTGTGTTTGTAGGAAGGACCAGTTTAATCTGTAATCCACTTCAGATCTCAAATTTGCAGTTTCGTTAAGGTTCTCTGTAGGCATGATGCTTTATTCTCCAGGTGCTCTAATACATGGTTTAGAAAACTTTTCCAATCATGAGCTACAAAGAGAAATACATTTTTTATCATGACCCAGAACATACACAAAAGCACAAATAAATATAACTGAAAAAAAGGATTTCACAAAATAATGTTCTTTCTCTGTGCAAAGCACTCACCTATTCCATTTTATCCTTTTTTCTTTTATTTTCTCCTTTTTAATTTTCTTTTTCTTTTATATTCAATACTGCTGACCATGAGCCTACGACGTTGGTTTTGCTATCCATCAGTGTGACACAACCAGCTTTGAAAAGAAAAAAAAAACAAATCACTCTAAAAGAATGTTTTCTAGCAGAACCAAGCTGATGAGCTGATTGTTGTGGGAATGTTTTTAACTGATGTCTGTGTGCATATGTGTGTGTCTGTGTGCATCTGTGCAGGGTGATTGGAGAAAATATTGCATGGACTAGAGTACAGGTAACAGGGAGTTCACCTTGGTAGGGAGAGGATTGTCCAGTGTGCATTGATATTTAACAGTTTACTAGGTAATCCAAAAATCAGAAATTCAGCAAGAGGTAATCAGGAGATTAGATAGACAGACAGACAGATAGATAGATAGATAATGGATAAAGCGTGGTACATGCAGGAGAGGGCAACCTCCAAAGATACAGGAAGGCAGTGGCATTACAAAAGTTTCTAAGGGAAAAAAAGAATCCTGGTGATTGAGATACAGGTACTTGGGGTAAGCTATGGATGTAGCTACCGGAGGGAAACTAGTTATAAGCACTGAGGCGCAAGCTCACAACAGGGCTGCGGGCAAGGTTCATTCCATGCTATTTCGTGTGTCTCTTGATTTGTTGCTCCTTAAGTCTATTCTGACTGCATATAAGATTTGTCCAACTACCTGCCAATTGCAACCAGATGATCAAAGCTGTAGCACAACCAGCATGATCAAGCAGCACCTGGTAGATCTTGGGAAGCAGACAGGTCTTCGCTTCTTTAGATTCATCTTTGCCATTTCCCTCTTCTTGCCTGTGCACAGAGCAGGCCTTAACTACCATACTAGAATTTGCTCCTTCCTGGATGAATTTTAATGTATTTTTTCCTATCTTATTTCATAAGTTCCCTTTTCAAATTGCTCTGATATATCATCTACTTAGGGCTGTACCTTATTCTTCATAGGTGTGCACAGCCATTATCAATTTAATAAAATTCTGAAATTCATTTTTTAACAGGAAGGATTATATTTCTTTTCCTCCACAGCTTGTTTATAGCTTAAATATAATTCCTTTTTAAACAATTTCTTGTAGAACATCTCTTTATGTCTCTGATGTCCAGAAAAGATAGACGCCCAAGACGGTTTTTTACCTAACCTTGTAAAATTGCAGGATTAAATTCATGAAGAACAAATAATGTTCTATCTATGCTCTGGCTCTTTAACAAATGAATCTCAAATTTATGTATAAATTTGCAGTTACTAAGACACATATCAAAAAAGCACTACAAAAGCAACAGAATTTTAGAATGAGAAAAAATCAAGCAGTGTATCATTTTCTCTTCCACCATTTGGTGGTACAATAGTGACAAAGTACTTAAATACACAATGTATAATTCTCGAACACTATAAAAGTAAATAACTGATAAAATATATAGAACAATGACCTTTTTAAAATCCCATTTCAAACTTTTAAAGTCAGGAGCTTAAGTGAATGCTGAATCTAAGCATTTCAAATGCTGCACCTAACTTTTCCAAATAGAATAGAATTGTAGAGGCTCATTTCTACCCTGGGTAGCAAGAAATTAATTATTAGTATTGCTATGACTCACACTGTTGCTGTGAACTTCTAATTGTCCCAGGTAATATAGGTAAGGGTAGGACATAATTGAAATTCAGTGATAACACGAAACGCTTATTCTAAACGTGGATTTCAACCTCCTTCCCTAGCAAACCTTCACATAAGCTAATGGAAATAGCTAAGTTGCTTGTATGTCATTTTACCTGTCTCCCTTGCATGTCTCCCTTTTTGATAAAGCTATTTACAAGAAGTAAAGTAGCAATTATCAAAATGTGATTAGAAGAAGTGATAGGTCTTTGTGTTGGATGAAGCTTGGGTTATTTTTCATGCTGATGGTGGTGGGATTACCTGTGGACTCTAGGATCTCTCTGTGCCATGCACATGGAAACAATGTGCAGGTAGAACCTTGGCCAGCCACTCAAGCTTTGGGAGGGCATGTGGTTGCTGGTCAGACAGATGTGATACTCTTGGTGAAATGAGAGAGAGAAAGCTTCACTCCATGTGAAGCTTAGGCAGCTGCCAAGGTGCTCATCACCTCCTCAGGGTACACAGGCACTTACCACTGGAGCTACCCAACATTTTCAGAGAAGCTTGCTAACAAGGATATGGCTCTGAAAATTTCCATCCATTCTCACTCTCACAAACTTTGTGGAGGTTTGGAGTTTTGAGCCTGATGGCAACCAGCTATAAACTAGGACAGACAGGGAAGGATAACTTATAAATATAATTTAGAGACAGTTCTTAAAAGGGGAGTTCCAAGATTTTGCAGCCAGTCCAGCATAAGTGGAACCATTGCATAACTTCCTGACATGATCTCTCTGAATGATAGAAGAACCGTTTGGATACACAAGTTCTAAGGGTAAATACACACACTTACTTTCTGCTCTTTATACCACACCTTGTCAATTTATGTATATCATAGCGTTTGCTTATTTACCAAGTTGTTGAAATTATAAGAGGTACTCATTTACCTCTTAAATTTCCTCCATGAATTTTTGACATTTTTTTTTCTCGAAAAGGAAGCTATGGAGAAATGATTAAGGTGTTTTTTGGATGTTGAATATCAAATATATATATTTATGATTTTATAGTAATTAATCAAAATGATTTCTATGTTTACTAGATAAAATATTTGGTTAACTTCATGTTAAAATTATTGAGTATTTAAAAAATATGGAGAAGAGATAGGTGGCATGTGAATTGACAAGTGTATCAAGTCCAAAATATTATAAAAAGGATTTGATATACTTGATAATTCAGACCAGAAATCAAGTTTTCCTCCCACTAATGACAAGAGTTTCTATCCCATAAGAATACTAAGCCACCTTTCCAGTATCTCTTGAATGGCCACCCAAGAAATGTGAAGGGCAGCTCATGAAAATAAAATGATGTTACCTGTGAGAATACCATGCCAGGTATTTTGGATTCCTAAAGAAATGGAATATGTAAAATTCTGAGCCAGCTATTCCCAGCACAGAAGCTGACTTCTGTAAAGTTGGTTTAATAATTTGGGAGGCTGCATCAATCAATGGGGTAATGGCTAGTAAATTATTTCAATAAAATAAATTTGTATATTCAATACAGTAAATACACATACTAGAAAATGAGAGGGAAAGCATAATTTTGCACATTAGTGATTGTCTTAGAACACTTTGGATGGTCTTAGATTGTTCTAGATTGTCTTAAAATCATTCTGGGTTTTCCAGTTCAAATAGCTATTTTGTTGGTTAATAAATGTACTTACTATCCAATTGGCTCTTAACATAGCTCCCTTTTCACACATTACTGCCGTCAGGTTTCAAGTTCACAGGTTACCAACAATCCTACTTTTCTTGAACAAAAGTGACAAATGAAACTTTTATACCCAGGTGTTAGTGATTAATGTTTTCTGCCCTTTAAGTTATTTTCAGGACACCTGGAATACTTAACATGAAAAATTAAATCTTTAATGGTGGACTTCTAGATATGGTGATGCTTTGTGGAAGGGTTAGGCACCTGGCTTCAGTCTTTCTTGTGCCCGGCAGATAACATGCCATTAGTTTCTTTCTTGTTTCCTTCTTCCCTTCCATCCTTTCTTCATTTACTGCAACATTTACTGGTCAACTAATATATTTCAGGTACCTGATAAATACTGAGGGTAGAAAGATAGTAAAATACAGCCTCTCCTCCCAGGGACTCATGGTTTTGTAGAGGAGATAGTATGTCCACCAGTTCATAAATCTTGAAGGTATCACAGTTGAGATAAGTAAAAGGCAGAAAGAAAAATGGGATCAGTCTTGTCTGGTTGGAAGAGGGCTCGTAACAGACTCCATTCAAGTGGAAACATTTAAGCTGATTCTTAAATGAAGGGTAAGAATATCTCAGAAGGAAAAGGAAGCAGTTGGAGAAATCAGCCTGGCACTCATCACGTATTGAACACAGAGTATGAAGACAGACTGTCAGAAGATAAGGCTGGAAAAAGCCTTAGTCGGTTGGGAGGGGTTTTGTATGCCTTGCTATAATTTTTGAATTTCAGTGTGTGGTCAGTGAGATACCACTGTAAATTGAAGCTGGGGAATTACATGTTTCTATCACTCTGACAACAATGTATACTGAGGCTAGATCAGAGGGAAAGAGAAGTTTAACAGAGTTGTAAGAGCTGTGTGTTGAGTCTTCCCTAGGCCAGATATGGCACTAGATTCTGGATATACCTTGAGAGCAAAATAACCATAACACCACTTGCTTCTAATTATAACAATAACAACAATAACATTTACTTTTTGCTTATTTGGTGCCGTTCAAGTCTTCGACATATTTTAATGACAGTTCAACCTTGAAGAATGCAGGGGTTAGGGGTACTCCACACACACAGTAAAACATCCATGTATGACTTCTGATTCCCCCCAAAACTTAACTGCCAATATATCATTGTTGACAAGAAGCCTGACAAATAGCACAATCAATTAACACATATTTTGTATATGTATTATATATTGTATTCTTGCAACAAAGTAAGCTAGAAAACAGTGTTACTGAGAAAATCATAAGGACGAGAACATATATGTTCTATTCATTAAGTAGAAGTGGATCATTATGAAGATGTTCATCCTTGTTGTCTTCACGCTGAGTAGGCTGAGGAGGAGGGGGAAGAGGAAGAGGAGGGGATGGTCTTGCTGTCTCAGGGGTGGTAAAGGTGGAAAAAAGTCCGGGTATAAGTGGACCTGGGGAGTTCAAATCTCTGTTGTTCAAGGGTCAGCTATATTTCAATTAAATGACAACTCGGAGATATTAATACTTTCTGTATTTTGTAGGTAATGTAACTAAGGCTAAGAGATGATATCTGTCCAAATCTGTGTAGCTTTGTAGTAAAGCACCAAGTTAGGATTTATATCCAGGCAGTATTTCACTGATCTACTGTGGTGGAAGTAAAGGGATATTCATAACATTAGCCATGACCATAGTGGGCCAGACCACAAAACCTATTGCAACAAGAAGCAGGAAAAAATAAAAATAAAAATAAAGGAAGAATCTGTTCTAAAATGAATGGAACCTGAGAGCTATAGTGTTAGAGTCCCAAACATGCTACTCCTCACCTTTTCTAGATAGTTCTCTCTGCTTTACACATGTCAAGGGATGATGCCAGCCAGTCAACATGCTGTTTCATGCCAGAGTGGGCAACCAGAGTGCTGCTGTGCTGTTTTCTAGTCATTCACCTGCCCTCATTGGCACGAGTGGTTGATGGACGGCTTACACTCCAGAACGTCACATCTTTCCGTTGGCTCCTGTGCATTCAGTAGCCAAATGTCCTGTATGCTTTGTTCCCTCCAAGATATAGTTCGGGGGAAAAAAAAAAAACATAAAATAAAAAACTGTCCTTCAGCCTTCCACAACCACAGGACACCTGACATGCCACTCAAACTTAGAGCAGAAACTTACTATGGTAAGCAGAATTCTAAAATGGTCCTCAAGATTTTACACCCTGGTGTGGACACCTTACATAAGTGCTTTCCTTTGAATGTGAGTAAAACTTGCAACTATGATAGGATATATCCACTATTACAATTATGGCACCCTAAATGGGAGAAAAGATTTTGTAGCTGTAATTAGGGTCCCTAAGCAGTTGACTTTGAGTTGATCAAAAGGGATGCTAATCAAGTAAGCCCTGAAAAGAGATCAGAGAGGTTAGAAGAACAGAAGACATTTCCCTGCTAGCACTGAAGGAGCAACCTGCCCTGCTGTGGAGAGGGCATGGCACCAAGTGCAACTTCTAAAAGCCCAGAGTGGTCCCTATTCAATAGCTTGCAAGAAAACACGATCCTCAGTCGTATAACCACAAGGAAATGAATCCTTTGAACAACCTGGGATCTCAAACGAGAAGCCAGAGCTTCAAGTATGATCACAGCCCCAGCCTACACCTTGATTTAAGCCTGAATGGAAGACTCCACTAACCCATAAGCATACTCCTCATGAACAGAAACTGTGAAATAATACATCTGTGCCGTTCTAAGTCACTCAGTTTGTGATGCTTTGCTATGCAGCAGTAGAAAACTATTATGCAATAAAACCACAGTTCAGAGAAGAGCCATCGTGAGTTGTCAAACCAGCAGTTCATACTTGGCTGGCTGATGGCCCCTCAAAAGAGTTTTACTGTGATCATGGCTCTATGTATAATAAATTTAACATAGCATGCCCTCAGTTATCCATAAAAGTTAATCTTTAATTTTTTCAGCCACTTTACGTTATTCAATGAGTTATGTTTTTACTACATGGACGATAACTTTTTTTCAGTGTGGTCCTATTAGCTGTATGTCTTATGTGTGTTTTTCAAATAAAACATTGTTTAATTATTATTTGTAAGTTGGGACTAGCATGATATAATTATCATGGCTATTATATTGAAATATTCCTGTTGAAAATCAAGGTTATTAACAAGTGATTAAGTTAGAGTTGTTAGTAATTAAACTACAAACGATAAGTAGCATGAATAATTGTCATGGTGATGTTGTACAGTACTTTTACATTTTGTATTTGTTTGGTGCAATAACGTAATAGAATAAACAAATTTTAATACTCTATTACAGTGAGGAAGTACAACATGTCAGCTGTAATGAGGAATAATTTGTTGGCAGGAACAATATTTGGAATGAAATCTGGCAAAATATATATCTGCAACTAAGATTTCCATTAAGCAGTGCTAAAATCTGTAGAAATAGCCCTTGGGTTTAATGATCACATAAATAATCCTGTTTCAATTATTTGAGTCTTACATGAGTTCATAATAAATGAATTATGCATCAGACAACTTTGTGTCTTTTGTTACTTTTATAGTATTGATTTAGATAAAGATTAGCTCCAGGGAGTAATGGGGAAGGGCTCCATGTGGCTGCTGTTTTGTTTTTTATTAGATCTCAAACTGAAATATCTACTTTATCTAAATCAGCTTTACACTTCCGAACATTTGTATCCATCAATTCCTATTTACTTCACTTAGCTTGCTTATTAAGATGGCTGTGCATCAGTGTTGTCCCTCACTTAAGTGATTACATTTGAAGCTAAAAGAATAATTCTCCAGGGATCGATGCAAGCTGGGAGATAGGATATGAAGCAATGCAGAAAAGTGTGGAATGGTTCACAGCCCTCTATCTCCATTTAAGTTTGTATCTGAAGCTCACTGATAAAAGAAAGTTGTTATGAACGCAGGAAATGAATCATCAAGGAAACTTAAACATGCAATAGAAACTTTTATCTATTCTCAAATGATTTTAAAATTAGTTGCTTCTATGAGGAAAAAAATAAACTTTCTGGAGAAGCTTGAGAAACTAATGGAGACCCTATGTTTCCTTAACCGTGTTGAGTTTGTAAAATGTGTGACTTTCTGCTAGTTTTTGATAAGCTAGGGGAATGTCTCCCTGGAGGCTATGTTCAGATCACATGGGTGAGGATATTTGAGCAGATTAATGTAGTGTTTCTCACAGTGCGTGGTTCAGAGAAGTCCTGCATTAGCAATATTAGAATGCTTGACAAAAGTGGAGATTCAGGAACTCTAGCTCAGACTTACCAAATAAGAAGTTCTAGGGAAGGTCTGATGATTCATTTTGAGGAAGATTCCTAGGCGATTCTGATGCATACTGCAGTGTGAGCTCCGCCGGTTTGTGTGTATGTATAACCAGTTAGTTCTCTGTTCTCTCTTCCAGTGCTGGATACACTTGCTACTGATTCCATTAACCCCATTTATCTTCAATCCCTCAAGGATGCACTAATGTATAGCGTCAACATGTTTCTGAGTCACCGCCTATTGTTCCTCCATTTAACCACCTTCACCCACTGAGCAGCTTGCCTTTGCTACGTATCCTTAGGACAAGGTTGTCTGGTGAAGTCTGGGTGTATGTTGCTCCCTCACTACTGAGGATATTGTCTAGTCATGGAACATTGAGTGTTGTGCATGGGCAGGGCTGATGAAACTGATGGAGCAGTGAAATATGCCCTTGAACATGAATTTCCTCTGCAGCCAACTAGACCCTTTGAAAACCCACTTGAACCTGAATAGAGTCTGTGCTCTGATGCCATGCCAACACCTCATTGCATCTGTTCCTCCTGTGGAGCATTCTAGAATGGAAGATGATTAAGGTGTTCTCAAACACCAGTGTCCAAGAAAGTTATTTCAATGCTATTTACATTTTTTTCTTTATAGAAGAGATATTTATTAAGAAGAATAATTCAAAAGCCAAGTCATTATAAATTTATAAATTCTTCCTATATTACTTGTGTTGAAGATGGTGGTAAACCTCATGGGTGGGTATGAGCAATGCATTTTCTTTAGAATCCCGACTCAATTACAGATCCCCTACTCCTTCTTATCCACATAGTGCCTGGGAATAATAACAGTACTTAGCTCACTGAGTTGTAGGAATTTATTGAGATAATTCATGTAAAGCAATTAGAATAGTTCTTGATGTGTAGCAAGGGCTCAATAAATAATAAAAATAATAGCAACTGTTTGTTGAGCATCTATAATGTGACAGTCTCTGTTCTAAGTGCTTTGTATGAATCATTTCAGCAACTTTCCCCAAATCACAAGGCTCTAAAGTAGCAGAGTGGGGATTTGAACCCAAGCGGGCTCTTAAGATGTGCATTATACTGCCTCTTCCATAAATGCAGCTCATTATATCTTCACATTATTATTCAGACACATTTGATGCCTAGTGCTTGTTTTATTTCAGTTCATTTTGAAGGGCCAACTATACTTTCAATTCACTCAATCATAAGATTCAGCCAGGCTTCTTTTGGCTCAAGTAACTGCCAAAGGAAGAGAATGAGTTAGAGGCAGGCCACAGATGCTTATGTTGTGTGTCAGAACAGGAGATGGCCTGAAAAATGAGAGGAAGAATCTTCCTGGGAGAACCTGGGCAAGTGATTTGGCTGGTGTTGATTGTTTCCCAGGCTCAGGGTAAATTTTCTGGCAGGACTAGTTTTCTTCTTGGTTGGTCATGTAACATGGACTGCCTTTGCTATGAAAAAAAAAAAAAAATACCGCCTATTTATCTCTATAATACAAGAACAATGTAATCTCTATAAAGCTCATCTTGGTTTCATTCTCCTGCCTCCCACTTCCATTAAAGCCACGTTCTCACGATATTTTTCGTATTACCTTAAAGGCTTTTACCAGATGCTGTTTTGAATTTTAGTGGTTTTTAATTACATCTCATGACCTCGGGAGTCATACCTGGGTTTAAATCCAGGTGGGATATTTTCTGGTACAATCCACTGAGCCCTGTGTTCCTCAATTTCCGCTGGTAAAATGGACATATCAATTGAACCTGCCTCACAGGGTTTCTGTGAGGATGCAGTGAGAAAATTCATATAAAGTGCTTAATACACTGTAGTCTGTCAAATAACGATTATTCTACACACATAGCTATCACCATCTAACTGTTGTTTTTAATAGATTTCAAGCTACACAAAGACTGGGGATAGCACTTTTTATTATTGACACCCCCATGTAGAGCACCCAGACCACAAATTTAACAAGTGAATAAAGGATGAATAATTAGAAACAAACTGAGTGAAGGCTGGTTTTTGATCAAGTTAACTAACTGAGACTCTGAGATGAGAGTACAGAGAAAGTTTAATCCTTCTCTCCTCCCCTCTATAATTCCATCCCCAACATGGAATTTGCAAAGAAAGACATGACTAACCAGAATCCCTTTGTTCCCTGTCTCAGTTCATCAAAGGGTGGACTCATGTCTCCTTTTATTAAGAACAAAATTATTTATTTGAAAGGCGTATTGCTGAAAATGAAGCAGAAATGTGTTCATTACTGCAAGTAACTGGGGATTTTGAATAACCTGCACTTAAGGGGCATCCTCTGAAGTGCAAAAGTAAGAGTGAAGGTAGAACACAGCCAAGATCTTCCAGTATGCAGTGCTCACAGCTCACCTTAAAGAAAAGTAATAGGAATATACCCTGCTATAGATGGATTCCTCAATGCCTCGGAGTGCTTCCTTCTAAAAATATGCAGAAACCTGACAAGGTCCCCAGGCAGACTAGGCACTCTAGATAGCAGGCAGTTGGATCCTGCCAGATCAATGAGAGAAGGTGGCTTTTTAGGTGAAAAGATCAGTCAGATTATTCATGCAACAACCAGTCACTCCCTCCTCTGTGCCAGGCACTAGTTCACAACTGTGGGTACCACAGTGAATAAGGTAGACAAAAATCTCTGCCTCAAAGGTAAGAGTTTATATTCTAGAAATTCTAGAAGCAGTGATATTTGATAAACAAGTAAACAAATACACATGCCAGGTGGTGACAATGCTTTGAAGAAAAGTAAAACTGATTCAGAAAGTAGTGACTCTAGAGTCAGCAGAAGAGGCTGTTCTACAGAGCATGGTTAGTGAGGGTCTCTCTGTGATGGGGATTTTGGAGCTAAGATCTAAATAGTCACTTATTCGTGGGAAGACCTGGGGATAAGCACTCCAACAGAGGGAACTACAAGGCAAAGGTCTGAGATAATGAGGTAAACATAAGGAAAGGAAAACCTCAGGCCTTTGAAAGAGCAACACAGCAACAAGGGAACCCATAATTATAATATCCAGGAGACATGGAAAGACCTTCATTCTGGCAGTCTTCACTAGCTCTCTGCCTGCACACATTTCTCAGTCCAAGGTCACCAACTTTAAATGCTAACACAAAGGACTTGACCAATTACATCCATTTATGAGGCAAGCTCAGGGGCTCTCCAGAGTTCTTTGTTGTAGAAAAAACATAGAAATAATCCCTTAGGAGTTCAGAGGTGATGTGTGTTTAAGTAAAAGTAATCCTGTGAATGAGCAGGAAGAAAGATCCATGCATTTAATTAACTACTAGTTTGAACTCTTTTCATGTTTCAAAGTTAGTAAGGTTAATGGATTAATTAGAGTGTTACAAAACAGTTTGGAAGGATCATTTGGGGTGTAACCTTTATTCCTATGCTGATAAGTACTTGTGACAATATTTGGATTTTTAATTCATTTAAAGCTGTGTGGAATAACAGGAAGAAATAATAGGCTTTGTATTAAATAAATCAGAGTTTGAAGCTCGGTCCCATAATTCACCAGCTATATGACCTTGAACCTGCTACTTAAACTCTCTGAGGCTTAGTGTTCACCCTGCAAATCTTATCTAATTATATCTGTTTTCAGAGTGGCTAGGAAAGAGCATATGGCATGTGGTAATCATCTGATCAACAGTGACTCGTGTTACCCAACAAACAGCTACAGAGTGTAAAGTGCCCCCATGGAGGCATTATGAAAGGAGTCCAGATAAGGAAACATGATTTCTGCCCTCTGGAAACTTACCCTTTAGCTGAGAGAATGTACAGCCAAGTTGCTGCAATATAAAGCATCGTAAGTGGGAAAAGTTCCATAAAAACACAAAAAAGGAGAGATTTTATCCAATTCTGGTTGGAAAAAGTTTCATGAAAGAGTTTTAGGATCTTGACAAACAGAGATGGTGTGAAAAAGTTTGTTTGTTTGTTTGTTTGTTTGTTCTTCTAAATAGTGTGGTTTGAGCACAGCCTGGAGATGGAAATAAATAAATAAACAACAGAATGAGTTTGGGAAAAGGTAGCTAAGCTATCATGTAGTGTGTATGAACAGAAGTAAGACAGATGAGGGGCAATCCTCAGGCTGGTACCAGATAATGGACAGACCAGGATGCTGTTCAAAGGAGCTTGAACTTTATTCAGTAAGTAAACAAGGAGCTATGGAAGATTTCTGATTGAGAGAAAGATAAGAGGAAGGCTAAATTTTAGCCAGAGTAATTGATGCATGGTTTGAAGAGAGCACGGAGACATGAGACAAAAACAAGCACTGGTAGTAACTGAGCACTCACTCTGTTCTAAAAGTGGCACTCATTAATTCCCTCAACAGTGTGATGAGCTGGGTGCTATTATCATGCCTCTTTTTACAGAAGAGGACATGAAGGCGTAGAGGTGTTAAGCAACCTACTTACAGTCACATAGCTGGTAAGAGGTCCTAGACCTGAATCCAGGCGGTCTGGCTCTGGAGTCCCTATTCTAAACCATTACACTAAACTGCCTCAAAAGCCAACCACAAGTGAGGGATGCCCACGTTCTACATTTTTCTGCCTTTGCCTGATCTCGTTTGCTCTCCTCAGTCCTCAGTTTATTCATCTATGAAATAGGAGATTTGAATTGGGTTTCTTAGATGCCTTCTATGTCCTGCTTTTTTGTTTATTTGTTTTTTTAATTCTATATTTCATTGTGGGACTAATCTATTTGGGCAGTGTTCGGAGAAAATAAACAAAAATAAACAAGAAACAGTTGTGTAAGACAGTCAAAAACTTCAGGCAAATTTTGTTTCTGATTTGGTTTTTCTTCTCAAACTTCCTGACTCCAAATTTACTTAAATAATTTTTTTTTTAAAAAAAGCATGGGAGGTACACACTGAAAAACATATATGTGTGTATATGTGTGTATGTGTGTGTATAGGTGTATTGAATGGTAATGATTTAATGCATAAGAGGTAGCTGCTAAATTCTAAAATACTATACAAATATTAACGTTACCTGGCAGTTTATCGTACCCATGCTTTGAACGGTATGATAGTGACTACTCAAAACAGAATATGCATTTGCGATGACTAAGAGTGAGCATTAGGATAAGGCAACTCATTGAAAAGAAGAAAGTCAATATTGAAGGACTCCCTTAAGCCTCGTTTCTCTCTGCACTTACTCAGCTAGTTGGGACAAAATGCACACTGATTTTCCTAGCTAGTAAACAACGTTTCCCCGAAGAGCTGTATGCAAGCTGTCACCAGGCTTGTTCAGGTTTTTGTTCGTATTTCAAGGTGCGATGCTGTGGTCCCTGTCTGCAGCAGGAGTCTAGCCCTTAGTTAGTTTCCGTTGTTTCCAAGGCAACTGGCCAGCCCAACAAAGCCACCGCGGTGGCGCGGGCGCGCGGAGTCCCGGGGCCGCCAAGCCATCTCCGCTGCGCGTCATGTTTCCTCGGGACGTTCCTGGTGACCTCCTGGGTCTTCGGGTGATTTGCACGTTACTTCATGCGTGGCTGTCTTTCTGTGTAAGAGTGATAACGAGGAAGCGGATAATTCTGACAGGCCCGACTTTATCCGGCTGCCACTTCTGGCCTCGGCTACACAGACAGGATGAATGCATTTTCTCTCACTCACGCCCTTTCTCTGAGCCTCTCCATCTCCTTTCCTTCCCCTCCTCTCTCTCTCTCTCTCTCTCTCTCTCTCTCTCTCTCTCTCTCTCTCTCTCATGCGCTCTCTCTCCTCCTCCCCTTCTCCCTTCTCCAGCAGTAGCCTTCTTAATGTAGTTTAATGGCTTTCCAAAGAAAGCCAGGCAGAAGAGCACTTCTCAGTGGCTGTGGTCGGACCATGACCTAGCTGACCATGAACTTGGAAGGGCTTGAAATGATAGCAGTTCTGATCGTCATTGTCCTTTTTGTTAAATTATTGGAACAGTTTGGGCTGATTGAAGCAGGTTTAGAAGGTAAGGGAGTGCTTTTTAGTGACTTCTAAAAATTCTCTGTTTTTGCAATGAAAATTTCTTAAGCAAATGTAAGAGGCACCTGAAATGAGATCAGAGAAATGTTACTCCGGGGTGGACATGAAGAAAGCCAGGTTTTTCAGGGTAGGAAAGATTAATAAAATAAACTTTTTGTAAGTTGCAGTAATGTTTTCACAGTCAGAGAATGTTAAAACTGTGAGAAACACTTAGAATCAAAATGTTAGAAGCAAAACTGAAGAAATCAAGGATTTTTAATGGACATGTCTGCTTATACTGAGAGTATTTAGTCCCTGTGATGTTCAATTATTTTCTGTAATATCCCCCTTTATTATATCAGTAAATTTTATCTGGGTATGTTGTGAGGTGCACCTGCTTCTTGCTGTGCAAATGCATTCACCAATGAAATGGTTATACATCTATAATTTCTTATGGTTTAAGATCGGAGGCTAAGAATGACAAGCTTTTTATAAGGCTGTGATCTGGAGAAGTGTTTATAATGTTACTTATTGTACATACTAACAGAGAGTCTAAGGAGAAAAGAGTCTCGAACTCATATGACAGACTTTAACATACACTCCAAATAATCAATTGTTTTTCAAGTATTGCTGTTTACGTTCATAAGAGACTCGTTCTCCTTTTCTCCTTAACAAGCATCTCTTTCTTTACAAAATAAGGTATATGAACTTGCCTGTACCTTTTCTTGAATTAAATGTTTCTCTGAGAATTTGAGTAAATTTAGATTATTATTTTCCTACTGCTCAGAACATATTTGAGAGTATGTTTGCATACAGCCAGTCATTGTTTCTCTAAAGTTGGCATAGCATTTTTTTAAAGGCATCTCTGGACGATGTTTGACGTAGTTATGTTTGGATGTTCTTCTTGCTTCAAATTTTAAACTTAAGTAAAAATGAAAATACATTATACATATGTTTACATCCACAACTCATCCAGTCCTTTAGAGAATGGCTGACACAAGGTGACATAAATAAGATTGCATTTACAAATATCAACCATCAAATTAAAGTGTGTCACTCTGATGTAGGTTACCAGAAACCTACATTTATAACTCTCATTGGGGGGAGGGGGCGGGAGATGGTGGAAAGCTGTGTGTGTTTGTTTCATTTTAAAGTAAGTTTGCAGAATGCTTTTGGCAGCCCTCTCTGATGGAAAACATTTGTAGCTCTAAAAAGAGGATAAATTCTAAATTCTGGAAGTGATCACTGCTCTTTAAAATGGACTTTAGCTTGTACATTGTCATGAAACCACTAACTTAATTTGGCTTTTCTGCTCATTAGTGTATGTTATTTTACCTGGGAAATGTGATTGGGACATCCCATTTTAATGTACTGGTTTTTGTTCTGAGACTGACAGTTATACGGAATCATTATCAGATTACCTAGCTCTGTTGAGTGACTTGTTCTGTCTTATTTCATGGGCGATGTGTGGTCGTTCTTTCAACCTTTCTGTTGAGGACTTCTATTCTGGATTTTGTGATGACACCTACTGTAGTATTGATTTTGCTTATTTCAGGAGCACATACGCTCACTCTCCCATATAAGAACTTGTGTTTCCTTCTTCTGAGGGCTGCTAACCTTCACAAAATTATTTATTTTTCTTTTCCCTAATTACTTATATTCTAAACTGTATTGATTTATATGAACACTTTTCTTCTCATAATTTATATTTTACAATATCAGCATTTTCCATGCCAATATTGGGTTGATACTATGGAGAGAATGTACTCTCTCAGAAACTTCAATATAAGTCTGTTTCTGATTTCCATTATTTTTAGGAAGTAATTTTAGATGCTAAAATATTGATAACCACATTAAAGAAGAATTATATTTAATGAGTACAAGTTTATAGAGGCAGAATGCAGTAGTGCTTTCCATTTTGAAGTCCGTATATGACTTCTCTCCAAAGTAAAGCCTAGAGTGAGAAGCCTTTCAAAACAATATTGAAGTTAATTGCATACTTTGCTAGCTGGAAATATAAAACTAATAAATAGACTAATATATGTCATTGAATATGCTTTAGATCTACAGATCAGAATTACACACTCTGAAGTTACAGACTAACTTTAATTAATAAAAAGGATAAACAATATTTAATATCAAAGTAGCATCTTCATAGATTTTCAGAAAATTTCTTTAAAAAAAAGAGAACCATGAAGCTTATTTCAATTCAGATTTATTTTCACATAGGACTTCCCTTCCTCCATTACTATTTTATATATCTAAGTTGAGGAGATAACAATTTCTTTCACCTTTCTTATTTTTGTCTGCTCAAATGTCCTATCAATGAGTTTCAGTATTATTAAGTAGAAAATTTTGAACCTAGGTGAAAAGCCTTATGAGGGTGATTGGGAACTTTTTCCTTAAATGATTAAACCTTTTCATCTAACCTTGTAACTGTTTTACAATGTAAGCATCATTCAGAATGTAGTTTTTCCTTTTTGTATTATTACATTTGCAATGTGCACTACTTTCTGAAGGTTATATAAAATACTATGTTTGCATAATATAGTTATTACTTTGTTTTTATATATATAGAATAAATGTTCTTCAAAATAAATTGGTAATGTAAAGTCTAAACAATTTGTATTTGCTTCCCTTTGACTGCTTTGAGTTCCCATTTTTTGCAGTAGACTGGGGATTGGGTCTGTGAATGTCTTGGGTCCTTCTCTCCAGTCTATATAAGATATGCATAAATACATAATGCTACACATAGACCCATGCCATATATTTACAAACTAAGAGTTATGTTTAGCAAGTGACATTCTTTCACGTGAGAAAATAAAACAATAGTAGGAGCATAGATTCTTACATACCCTCTGCCCCTCTCCTGCTTTCTAACCTTGGATAAGTCACTTTACCTCTCTATTTGTCTAAAATGAGAAAACTGGAACTGATAATCTCCATGGAACTTTCCACTTCAAAAATTCGATGAGTCTACCAGTAATTAAAATTTGATAATTTATATAGCACAAATCCTTTGTCATAAAATAGAAATCAATGGCCTACTTTGGAATTTATATGCAGTGCAACTGTTAGACTAATCTTTCCTCCTCTTCCATAGTGGGATAATTCATCATACCTCAGGGAAATACTCATTGTATTTCAAGAGAATAGAGAAATGTCCTTTCCTGTAGCCTCTAGAATTTGACATTTGATGCTGCTATTTCAGGCATCCTTGTAATATATTTTCGCAAAACTTGCACAGAGTTCCAATAACAAATAAGTGCAACGTATTATCATTTATTAACTTTTTTGGTGATTTAGTTAAACTTCAATAAGTTTTATGCTTTAAAAAAGTAACCTTAACCCCAAGTAAGTGAGTATGTAAATAATAACGTTAACTTGAACGAAGTTTTGAGGATAATGCACAATGTCAGTGGCCAGTGTTTTAAATTCATGGACTTTCTCTACTTAGTAAGGAGTTTAGGAAGCTCCAGACCTATGCTGGTTTGGAATACTCCTAAGACCTCACAACAGTAAATTGCCTGTTTTTCAGCTATAAAAATGAAAGTGATTTTCTGTTAATACATTTCAGGGAGAAACAGAATCAAAATTTTAATGACAAAGCTATTTCATTATTTCTATATGCAACACTGGGCTGTGAAAATACCTACTTTTCATCCAAATATGTATTACATTATGCTGAACTAGTTGCTGAATTAAGAATGAAATGTCCTTCTACCAACCTTAGTAAAAGCAAAATCTCACAAAAATGCATTAGCACACACAGCTTGGAAAAAATATCACTTTTATTAGAAATTATCTTTGAAAAAAGGGCAAAAAGTTCTCAACTGATAAACTTAGTCCTTTTTGGAATAAGCATTAAACTTTCTTTCATACTTAGATCACTTTATTTAGCAGATATATGTAATGCTATAATACAATCTTCCTCAAAAGGTCTGAACCAGGTATTAGCTGTATGTACAGAGATAGATTTTTTTAGAGCCCAAGTTCTTAATTGTCCTGTGCTGTTGACAGAAGTGTGGAGGTGCTGGATCTGTCAATAAATGGACCAACTGAAAAACACCACAGTGTTTCCAGACTATGGTGCTTAATAAGGACCAAGGGGCTAGAGATGAGAGGGAGGGCCGATTATTTCCATCTCAAATAGCTTAATTGAAATTCATAAAGCAGAGTCTTTTTTTAATTCTCTAAGCATCCTGCTTCCCCAAATGCAATGGTATGCCAAAGCTGATGTGTATTTGGAGTATCACAAAAGTCTTTCTAAACCATGATATTTAAGAAAGATAAAAATAATGTATAGTGATATTAGAAAACTTATACATAAAATCTTTCACACCATCTAGGAATGGAATAAAGGGAATGCTTATACCATTTAATTTTCTTTAGGGTCTCTTGTAGTTATTCTTTCCTTTATTTCAAGAACATTAATGCATAAAAGGGGATTACTAGGAGAAGATTTAGTATGTTCAGAGAATACACACAAGAGAATCTGAAGTTATTTTGCTTGGATTCTAATCACAGCTTCATTTCTTATGAGTCATTTGATTTTAGATTATTACTTGACTGACATAATCCTTATTTTCATCCGTAAAATGAAATATGTATAAATAATATCAATATCTTGCTTTATTGAGGATTACGTATCCACCAGGCATGTGTTAAACACTAGTATAGTATGGTATGGCATCGTATGGTATGTTATGCTATAGTAATATCTTATTTAATCTTCACTGTTGTCTTATGAGGTAGGTACTATCATTTCCACTTTAAACATAAAGAAACTTAAACCTATAGAGGCTAATTAATTTGGCTCAAGGCTACTTATGGCCAGAAAATCATAAAACTGGAACTCAAATTCAGACCATCAGACTCCATATCCTTTTCTATAATTTTAATTTCCTAGACATTACAAATTGATGAAAATGGCCAAACATTATGTGAAATGGAGAAAGTATTAAATCAGGCATCCATTAATGGCTTTCCACAAGCTTTTTTTTTTTTTGAATGTATTCTACATGTGAAACACTCTCAATCACTGGCATTATTTAATAAGCATAAACATGTACCCTATACTATTCTAAACACAATGTAAAGAATATTATAAAGACCCTATGTTATAAATTACACAAAATCTTGTAACACAAATGAACTGATGTTAAATTTCATTCAGATCAAGTACAGGCTTTAGTTGGGATCTGAGATAAAAATTGAAAAGAAAGTAGATATAAATGTTCATTCTCATACTGAGCTCAGTGTCTATCTGGTTTGTCTTTGGGTGACAGGTGGGATTGCTGAAAATAGATGGGACTGAGAAGGGCTGGTGATTTTAGAGAAAGGAGAAAATTCAATGTAAGATGCTACTGTGAAAAGACAAGATCTTGAATGCAGGAAGATGGTTATTTATGAAAGGGCAGAGATGTATGAGGTGGGTTGATTGGAGCATGGACAAGGATGATAAGACGGTCCATATTGGAGTAGGATTTTGGAGTAAGTGCGTCCAGCATTAATTTAGAGCTTAATACAAGACTCAGTTGGGTTTTAAAGCTTAATCATGGTGGTCATCAACAGAAAACACATTAGCAGGTATAAAGGAGGAAGAAACACAGATGATTCTAGTTATCGACAACAGAGTGGAAGGGAGGGAAGAAACTTTACCTTAGTTGAAAATTTGTATAGGACAAACAGGGTGAAAAAACTGTTGCATATGCCAAGCCCTGGAATTATCACTTCAACCATGCAAATTTGTAGGTGTTATTTCTATTTTGCAGATGGATGAACTGGAGGTTCAGGGAGTGTAATAGCTTGCTTAAGGTTACAAAGGAATAAGTGAAGAAATATAAATTAGTTCCAATTATCTTCATAGTAGCACTGATCCAAAGGGCTTTTATTATGATTACAGAAAATACATATTTCAAAATCAGACAGAACATATATAGATAAGTAAGAGTCATCATATACAATATAAACTTTTCTTACAGAACATGCCTATAAAAATAGAAAAGTCACTGTTTAAGAAAATCTGACAGAATGTTTTTTACTTCTAGTTCTACGTACAGGTGTTAGTAAAACCATAGCTATGATAATGACCCAAAAAAATGAGGAAGAAGGGGAAATAAGGTAAGATACATCTATAATTCACATAATGGAAATTCTGATTTCTCCAGGCTTCAAAGAATAAAAGATCATTCAGAAATTACCAGTTCCAAACGGATTATTTAGTAGATGAAGAAACCTGGTCCCAGACAGATAAAATGACTTTCCAAATGACTTGTTATTGGTTATTAACAAAACTCTTCTCTGCAAAGAAAAATCTAACAGGTTATACTCAGAAGAAAAACTTCAAACACAGCCTAAGTGTCATAAAATGCTTATTCAAATTATAGCTCTCTTGTTATTTTACTCATGCACCAATCACTCTAAAGTCCAATGGCTAAAAAAGGTGATAATGCGGTTGCTTTCTGGCATCACTGTATCATTAGAGTTAGGTGCTACAATGAACTGTTGGGTTGAGGGACCTAGATGTAAATTGAGGTGTTTTCCTCCTCTGACTTGTCTGAATAAGCTTGGTAGTAGAGAGTCATTACCACCTGATAGCCTGTTCAGTTGTCCAATGGATGAACTCCTGGAAAGCCAAGGTTTAATATAAATATATACGTATTTATTTTTTCACAATGGCAGTTATCCTACTTGTTTATCATTCTGATTATTAAAAGCAGGAAGCTAAATCCCTCACCTCCTTCACTGCTTGCTCCAGCACCACTATCTCGTAGAGGTCGACCCTTACCTCTCTGTTTGAAATTCAGCCCCATCATCCAGGCTGTTAATGGCAATTCTTTGAAAAGCGTTTGAACAGGTTGGGAGACTAATCGTTAAGACAAACCTTGCTGCTGAAATTATACCATTGAGTGTTTCAGTTTTTATAGGAAAGCTGTAGAGTGTAGATACAAGAGTGTAGACTCGGACGTCAAAATAATTGGATTTAGTAATAATTAAATTCCACCTTTAATGTGTATTAGCTGTATGGCCCTGGATGAGTACTTCAACCCTCTGTACCTCAGTTTCCTTATCTATTAAATTGGGATAATCAGAGCACTTTCTTCTCCTGTTTGTTTTATGCATTGATGTGAGTTAGCATTTTGTATATGCTTAGAATCCTCTCTGGGATTATAATAAATTATTTGTGTGTTTTGCACTTATGGCCAGGCATCATTGTGTTTCTATCTGGACAAGAAAGACTACCACTCAGTAACTGAAACTAAAAGTGGTTCATTGCTCACTAAACAAGTGAGAGTTGCACTTGTAGGATACAGTCACTCACAACACAGCACTGCTGATGTTATGTAGGACTGTAGGCTTTCTGAAGCATGGTTATTAACAGGAAGTTGTCATTGATTGACAGAGTTGGGTTTAAAACTGGTTCTGATGGTTACTTGCTATCATCATCAAAGAACAATCATTCATTTCCTTTCTTCAAACCATAGGAGAGGAACTTATTCATGGTAAACAACATTTAAAACTATTTATTGAGTAACTTCCAGGTGTCAGCTTCCGTTCTAGACACTGGGGATATAGCCATGCAACCATAAGCAAAACAAATAAAACCCCATTTTTGTAGCTCATCTGATACAATTTGAGACACAAACTGAGATACAATTTGAGACACAAACTATAAATGCTACAAAAATGTACAGGATACAGAATAGTTGTAATAGAATTCATTCATTCATTTACCAAATGCATGTGCTTCTGCTATACTTCATACATTGTTCTAAGCCCAATAGTGAACACAGTTGTAGTCCTTGTGTAATTTTTATGCTATTGGGGAAGCAAGGTAAAAGATAAAGGAATATATAGGAATATATAACCTGTTATTTGATAGAGACAAGCACAAAATATGGCAAGGGGACAGAAACAGAATGTTCTTTATGATAGGGGTAGTCAGAGACGGCCTTTCTAAAGAACTGATTTGCCTGCAAATACTTTAAAGAAATGAGTGCATGAGACACAGTCGAGTCTGGGACAGGAGGATTCCAGGCAAAGGAACCACCAAATACAAAAACCTTTGCCTTAAAATGTGCTTTGTGTATATCCAAGGACCACAGGTAGACTCTTGTAGCTGGAGCAGAGTGTACTAGCCAGTGTAGTGGGAGGGGTGATGGAGGGAGAGCCAAGGTCACATCTGGTAGGGCCATTGCAAGGACTTTGGATCTCATTTTTGTTACTGAGGAGACCTTGAAGGATTAGGTTACGAAATCTCTACACAGCCCCTGATTCTAGTTTCTTTTATAGGTCCTATGTCAGTTTCCTTACCATACTTGTCTGCACTGATCTCTGTGTGAGGTCTACTCCCAGACACCTCTTTGCTCTCCCCCAGACACCTGACAAGGCATGGATTCAGTACCTTTTGTCAGACTTCCTTTATCAGAAACAACTATCTGTACTTCCCATCACTTACCTTTACCATGTGCCCAAGCTAAAAATTCATTCGTTTTTGTTAAGCTAGGTCTACCCTTCTATCAACCACATGGGGTGAGCAGGTCTAGTCTTTGTTTCTTCTTACCAGGCTGCCTCAACATCCTAGGACGTACATCCTACTCTCTTAATCGCATCTTTAGGGACAATGTGAATTGTCTCAATACAACTTTACTAGCGAAGGAATTTGGAAATGTCAAATAATATTCCTTGAGCACCTGCCATAGTGAAGAATATATGACAGTAGAGGTGAGAAGGTAAGTTTCCTAACAAGGAAGGCCATATTGTTTTCCTTTGAGGAGCTCCTCTTCCCTAACATATCAGTTTCAAAGAGAAATATCCAAATTGGGAGCATTCCAAATTGAGATGAGAATAATACATTCATACCCCAGGTATTTGTACTAATATACATATTTTTGGAACTGGCAGGAATCATAGAAACTGTAGTCCAACCGCCTCATTTTATGAGTAAATTGAGGACCAGGAAGGTTAATTGACTTGTTAGAAATCACAATGCTATTTAGTAGCAAAGATACTGTAATAATTACATCATCTATAATAGAGCAAACATTATATTCTAGGTGAGAAGCTAATCATTTTACATATTTATAGTTTCTAACTTTTGAGATACCCTGTAAGAATAATCTTATTAACCATAATTATAGGAATTCTAGTTCTATATTTACTTAAAAATATATTGTGAACATTTTTCTTCATATTATTATTTTCTAGTTTTATTGGTTTATGCCCAGGAAAATGGTGGAAAGGGGATTATCTGGTGCACAAGCAGAAACAAGGCTGCTGATGAAAGTGACAGATATTCCAAAATGTGATGACATCAACTTGGTGAGGTTGGGAACCAAGCTTTGGTTCAGCAGGAAGCTAGGATTCAGATCTCACTGTTGAGGATCCACAACAGGGAAGACACAGAGTCAAATCCCAAATGCCTTGTACTGAAGCACTTAGGAGGTCTCAGAGGAATACAGGAGTGAAGCCTCAAGCAGGGAGATTGCAGAGCTGGTGAGCAAAAAGATGGCACCAATGTTAATAATGCTAGCAACACCTTAATGAGCACTTTGTTGAGCATATGGCAGGTACTTTGGTCAAAATTTTAATGCATTATTCATGTTGACAGCAATTTTTATGAACTAGTTATAGTCAAAAATTTAACAAAGGAGAAAGTACATGCTTAGGAAGTTTCTGTTGCTTGCCTAAGCTCGTACACCTAGAAGCAGTCAAGCGAGGATTCAAATTTAAGCTGTCCACCTGGAGAGTAAAGATTCCCAACCACTAGTTCTCTGTCTCCCAGGTAGGGCTGGGTCATAGTCAGAGGCAGAATTACCATCAAGTAAATGAATTTTAAGCTACAGAGCCTTTCAAGTGTTTGGGCCCCTTCCCACTCCCATTCAAAATAAATAATAACTTCCATGCCAAATTTTGTATGTATGATTTTCTTATAGACACTGCTCCGCCAAATTACATATGAAAATATGAGATCTGCTCCTGTTGTGATTTTAGAAGTTCTTGTTTGTTCTTGCGTGATTAAAATTCACATCTGAGAATACAGAGCGCAAGATCCAATCCTCCAAGACAGGGGGCTAAATATAAAGGTCCCATTAGGGGTCCCCATTTCTCTCTGCCTATCTCTGTGAGGGTGGGACTCTTTGACAGCATGACACTTCCAGGTCTTGTTGACTTCAAAAGAAATGTAGTCCTGTTCCCGACAGAACTGGCTTAGAAACTCAGTTGGGCTTGGACCTGCATGAAGGCCTCAGGGGCAGACTGGCAAAGTGACTGAGTGGACAGAGTATGGGTTTCCCATCAAAAAACATGGATTTAAATCCTACCTCTTTCACTTATAAGTTGACCTTGGGCAATTTACTTGATCTCTTAAAGCCTCAGTTTCCTCATATATAAGTGGTCATTGTTGTGAAGACTAATAATTTGATAGTGGCTGGCTCTGTTCAAGTCCTCTATAAATGTGCTCATTAATCATTAGATATAGTGTAAGAAGCCAAGTAAGACAAAGACCGCAGAACTGCAGCAAAGGTGAACATTATCTATTTGTTATTTGTCATTTCTTTTCTCTATGATTATCTAGCTGCATGCTATGGATATGTAGTACCACCCTAGAAATGTCTGTGTTGCTTCTTGTCTTCCTCCCCATTCGGGACAGATGGAAACTTTCATACTCATCAGTACTCCTTCATTCATTTATTGAATTTATATTTACTGATCTCCAATTTGGTATACTTCCAGGTACTGGGGATACCATGGGACAAAACTACTGACGTCCCCGCTGCTGCAGAGAAATTGGCCTTGGTTTCACTGGGGATCCTGTTCCCCTATATTATATACCAGGAAAAGCAGAGAATACAGACATACACGTTGGTACCTTCATAACAGGGAGTTGAGGCACGTTGTGTCTGATTGCTTTCTCCTCCTCAGTTAATGTGAAGCATAGTGACATGAAAAGCATTTGTGGGGTGGGGAGTAATGGATGTTTTGAGACAAGAGAAAACATTATATAGTCTTATCAGAGCCCGGGTAAGTGAATTTACTGAGCAAATGTGAGAAGATTGCCAGGCAGTGCTGAGTGCCCATTTGAGATTTGTGGTCATAATTTTAAAAGAAGACTCTTTCTGACTCAGATAAAGTAGGCATTTTGGGGAATATATTTTAATATTACTGCAAGATCATTCTTATCAGAAATATTCAAAGAGAAGGGCAGAATTCGGTAGCAAATGAGAAAATAGGAAAAAAAGAGGAAGGATATTAGAGAGAATCTGCTTAGTACAACCTCCAAACATGTGAAAATAGAAATAGCAGCTCAGACTATGGAGGTACAAACACAGGAGACTCAAAATTGAACCAGATGGGAAGGGCGTCCTCCAGTTGTGTGGTGAGGCACAGGGGATGACTTAAAACTTCATTTCTCAATGCTATGGTCACAGTGGCATATTGTAAATCAAAATAACTAATATCATTGCTCAGGGAGAGGAGTCAACAAAATGGTTACAAATACTAGTTTATTTGTTATTGTGAAAATGCTTAAGAAAATAAACTCAGTCTGCTTTTGAAGCAACAGAAGAATTCCTGAAAGTTACGTACTGCACTTTCACAAACAGAATAAAATTTAAATATATGGAGAGGAATTTTCTGCTTATATTCTGAGTTTCAAAAATGAGGTTTTCTTTGTCAGATATATTTAATGGTGATGTATTTGTACTTTTCATCTGTCCACAACTTTTAGCCACCAATCTCTTACTAGCTCTTGGAAAGTTTCGTATCTACTTGTCACAGATCTGATGTCCTGCCTTTAAAAATGTGTGTTCAGTGGTTACTAAAATCAACAAAGTATATAATTTTGCATGTGCATCTACACATACACACTTGTGCACAAATACATGTCTGTATAAAATATGCTAGACTCATGGGTGCACACACTTACACACTCCACACACATGCACATACTCTGAGAGCATAAGCTGTGAGATTGATCAGTTAACATGCATTATGCTCACCGAAGAACCCTGATTTTTTTTGTACCAACACCTGTGAAGGTCCCTTAGGAGATGAGTTTATATTTCACCATGTGTACATGTACAGAGGGAAAAGAGGGGCATTGTAAAAACAGCACTGGATAAAGAATAAAGCTTGACTGTGGGTTGAAGTGGAACACACTATGCCTTTGGAAGGAAAATGCCTTGACTGCAATCCCTGCTCTAACAAGCTATGCGATCTCAGGCAAATGATTTAATTTTTCTGATCCTCTGTTTCTTCTTTTATAAAATCCTCAACTGGATCTAGCTCATAGATTATTGTCTGGAAAGAATACATATTTCATAGACATGTTAATAGAATGACCAGTATTGGCCCCTCATTTGGGCACAGTAAAATGTTCCTACTTCTGCTTGGTTGTTGCTCACTAGGTCATGAACTTTGTTGCTGGATCTTGCAAAGGCTCTGTCATGACCAATGTGGTTTCCTGGCTGCCTCTTTTTGGGCTTAGCCTACTGCCCCGTCTGAGCTTGGTTCCTCCCTCACTTGACCAGTGTCATCTTCTGTGGCCATGCCTCAATTCTGAATTCATTGAGTTTGAACGAGAGCTGTGTTTCATTTGCATGTTGATCAATTCTCCTGTCTACACGCCATTAAGTCCCATGAGATTGGCAAATATCACTGTGTTGAAAAGATATTCAGAACATATTTCTTAAGTTGAAAGAACAAGTTTCAAAACAGTATGCAAAGTAATGATATCATTAAAAAATTACACACAGAGGGTATATACAAACATTGGCATTTTTCATTTCTTCTTTGAATGTGTCCCTTTTTGGCGTGTGTTTATGTAACTTTTTTAGAGGTTAATTTTAAAAGGAAAAGAATATAAATATAAAATATACATTATTTTTTCCCCAAAGGGGAAAAAAAAGCAGTGCCCTTTGGAACATAGTAATTTATCAATGTAAAATGAAAACATGTTTTTGGTCCAGGAAACAAATTTAAAATTGAGGATTTCTGAGTTTGTTTTTAATCTTTAAAAATAAGAGAATTCGGGGTCAACATCTTGGAACTAATGCCAAGTGTTTATACCTTGAAGTCATTTTTCAACTTCAAGTCAAACAATTTATAGAACAGTTGATAAAGAGGTATCTATGTAAATATTCCTAAGTCAAGGAAGTTTTCAAGGACCCAGAATATTGATGTATTGCCTAGGAAAAAGGAAAGCTCATTTTTTGCACCTTGTGAGAGAATGTATGGTTTTATGATTCTTAGGGACAACCCATTTCACTCCATTGATGTATTTTGCTTTATTTCCTCTGCAAGGGAAAATTAGACTGGGTATGTGGTATGTGAGAAAGGGTGGGGTGAGGAAGGGATTCAGAGTGAGCAGTTTGCTGCTGTTTGGCAATTTTCAGCTTCCCTCCCTTTTTGAGCTTCAATTTTCTTTTCCTAGCAGCAACCTGATTGCATCTGCCTAGGCGCCATTCATGAGAAAACCTAGGCAAGAATTATTTAATATGGGGAGCAGATTAAAAGGAAAGGAGTGATAGAGAGAGGCTTCAAGAAGTACACGGAAGCATTTAAGACCAGCACAAAGATGCCATTAAATGGCTCTCCAGCAAGGAATCCTTAGTACTTCTCAAACATTTTTTTTTCCTTCTTTCAAAAGTACTTTATAAAATTTGTCCAAAGGGATAATCCATGTAATTTTTCTTTTTCATTACTTGATGTTTTTTCTTGACTAAAGAGATGGAAATACATTAGGTTGATCTCAATTGAAATTGTAGTAGTTTGGCATAGGAAAAAAAAAACAAAACAAACCTTCTTTGGGCTTTTATGCTATGGTTTAGAATCCAAAGTCAATAAGATATGACCTGCAGTTTCACAGAATTTGAGTCCTATAACAATTTCTCAAAAAAGCATACAGTGCTGGATCCAAATAGCCTGTGTTTTCATCCAGACTCAGCCAACAGCTAGTTATCTGATCTTAGTCTTCTTTTATCAACAAGTAGGGATAAGATCCACCTCAATAGCATTGCTATAAAGACTAATGAATTAATATATACATAATATCAACTGCAGTTGCCAGCAAAGAGGGGCCACTCAACTCATACTTGCTGTACATTGTGTCCCACATGGCCTGGTGAGGGTCAAGAGTGTTCACTCGAGTGCCTGTTTGAACCCAGGACCCAGCATTTACCTGCTTTGTAATCCTGGACACCCCGCTTATCCTTTCTGTGTCTTGGTTTCCTCATCAAGACAAGGAGATTATAATAGTATTGCCATCATGGGGTTTGGGGGCTAAAGTTAAGTTAAAATATATGAAGCACCTACAGTGCCTGGTCCAAGGTCAACACTATGTAAGTATTTGGTCTTATTATTTTTTAGTAATCATCAATTATTTTTTAAAAACTGGTATAAGTAGTTAGTCCACTTTTTTTTACCCCATTTTTTTTTCTGTAATAGTGATGGGGTTTCTGTTTTAACTTGATTCCCTTTTATATTAAGTTTCCATGTGTTTTGCCTATAGCCTAAGCATACATCTGTGTATGGTTAAAGTATCACAGAAAAACAGGCAAGTTACAAGGTTATAGGTACAGTTATCCTCTGGTGGGGAGGAGGAGTCGCTATGCTGTGATCCAGGGCTGTGCTCACAGCCCCACCTAACAACTCTTCATGCAGTTGTGTGTGTGTCTCTTGGTAGCAAGGAAGACCTCAAGACAGGCAGTGACAAGATCAACATAGATCTTGCCACTGGTGGGACAAAGCTCTGACATTCAAACATCTGTCTTCTCTAGTAAACCCCAAGCATCTTTTTTCCCTCAGGCAAAGTTTCTAAGTCATGTTTATATCTGTTGTAGCTGTATTTAGTAGGTGCCCAACAAATGGCTATAATTGAATGATAAGGGAGCTGGCCAAATGTCTATAAATTAGCATTACTTTTATATTACTAAAATAAATGTTATAATATTTTTTCTTCTAAAATATACATTGGGAAATCAAAATGAGAGGAAAATGGGGTAGAAAGTTAAACAAGGAGAAATAGTACACTGGGAGCCCTAGTTAGTTTTTACATAGGCTACAGAAGCCATCCAAAGGCATCTCGATTCCCTTGCAAAATAGGTTTACGTGGGAGTCCTTAGCAATATGAAATTTAGTAGAAAATCTGTAGGTACCAGGATCTGCCACATGCTTGCTTGTGCAAGTCACTAGTAGGATTATTGAGAAGTAAATTATCTTACCTGTGCCCCAGTTTTATCATCTTCCATCTGGAGATAATACCAGTTTCAAGGGGTTGTTATAATGGTTAAATGAGTTGATGTATCCTGTGCACCTAGAGCAGTGCCCAATCCTACATAACTCTTGTTTATTGCTGTGTTATTATAATATTCATCAGACATTATATGAATATATTCTTTTTTGCCTTTACATAGTGAGTATAAGAGTTATGAAACTTTGTTTAGCACATATGCATTTCTTTCATGTTTATAAATGCATTCTAATGGGAACATACATAGTATTATGTTGATTCATATAAATGGTGCTTTTTTCATTTCCCAAATTAATGCAAGCTGATAACATTTCAGGCAATTTTACAAAGCTATGAAAGAAAAACTGAAGCCATTCTAAGTCTCATCCTTCTCTTCTTTTGTGCTGTAGGGTACTACCGGAGCAATAGTGGTTTCTAAAATGTTGGCAGTAGAATTTAAAGGTCAGGCAGTATTTGTGGGGGGAAAAGCCTCCGTAGTCATGGAATTTTAGACATACTGTCCTGTAGATCCTTCTTGGGAATTCAAAATATACTTGAGTGCCTTAAAATGTTGAAGAATCTTGCTGTAAACAAACCAGCCTGCTTATGTTTAACCCTAAACGGTATTTATCTCCTTGTAACCTCTGCAACGCATTTGAGGGATGTTGTATAAACTCTAGGGTACATGGAGGAGTGAAAAGAACTTGAACATCAAGTCCAAAAGGTCTGGATTTGTCTCCAAATTCTGTCCCTTCATTAATGTATTGGTATTTGTCTTTTCTTTTTGCTTTCTTTTTAATTTCTCTAAATCTCAGTTCTTCTATCAACAAAATAAGGACACTAGTTTACCAAAGACTCATTGTGAAAATTAAATAACAAATGAAAAGCACAAGCATATGTCTCGGATGTTACCCCCCTTCTCTTCTTTCCAATGAATGAAAAAAAAATGTGCAGAGGTTTCTAACAAACATCAGGAGTCCCTAGGGCAAATTTCTCATTGAGGAGAAATGTTTCTGGCCATGATTTAAAATAGAATATAAGAGGCATCACTCTATGAAGAATTCTCTTTTCAGAGAAATTACTTCCAGGGATCAGTCCCTGCCTCATACTTAGCTTTACCCAAAGCAGTACTCCTTACTTCCCCATTTTGTCATTTGTGTGGCTTAATATATAGCCAGTTTGGGGTACCTTCTATCACACATCATATGCTCAAGCCATGTTAAATTTCACCTGCTCAACTAATTACTGCATCATAGTAACAGGGCATAGTGACCTTATCATAGGCATGTATCCAGAGTCACATTTTACTTTCCATGTTAAATGCACGTGCAATATCATCCAAACATTCCATTTACTCCAAGTATTCTGATCTGTTGGCTACTTATTCTCAAGTTAAAAGCTGTGAGGCTGTTTTCAAAACAGGTAAAATAGGAGGGATAAGGGGGAAATATAGGTAACCAAGATTAGTGGAGGACATGGAAATCCCCCTGATATCTGCATTTAAATGGCTAAGAGGCTGAACCGGGCAAAGGATGGAAATGGATGAACATAGGCTTCCAGGAGCTCTGGCGAGGAATTTCCATTTAGAGTTTGTGTCATTCTCTATAAAAGGTCTTTTTATTATTGCAATAAGTCATGCTACTGTTAGAACAAAGCTCGTCCCTCCTCTGTGTAGTGCTATATGGCGGGCATCATGCCATATTTTGATTTTTGTTTGTTCCTTAGTAGTTTCTTGGTGTTGTTTTCCTTCGGCAGGCAATTGGCTCATCTACTGCTTCCTAATATCAAATTTTACTTGTTATTATGATTTTTATCTCTGATAGAATGCAAATTAAAAATATACAGTAATTTCTCAGAAATTCAGGCTGATACATTTAGAACATGTGGTGATTTAAATACTATTTGAACTGAGGTTCTGGGAAAATCTTTATTTATGGAGAATGTAAATATGTTAGTCTAAATAAGATGTGGAGTGGGGAATATTTAAAATGCTGGAAGAAATCAACTGTTTTCAAGCAATCTCCAAGTTCCTCAGACACTATTTAAATAATGCATGTAATTAAAACACATTTTTATCTACTCATTAAAAGTAAGATTAAAGAAGGGCATCAAATAGGCTTGACTTTGTTATCCTAGTTTGAATTAATATTTTATTTTAAAATAGATGCTAATGGATCAACCACCACGTACCTTGGCTACAATCACCCAAGGATAATCCTGTAGAGAGGGTAACAGGGGATTTACCTTCCCTAGGCCATAACAGGGGAGTTTTGTGCATTTATGTGTGTGTGTGTTTTAAGAATAAAACATACCAAAATGTAGCATTGAAGAAAAAAGGTAGAGGATTGAAAGCACTACCATAGGCCTCAGAAATATTGGAGTTTGAATCTGAGGTATTCCCCTTACTAGATGTGTGGTTTGGGCTAACACGTGAAGCAGATGCTGTAGGAGATTGCTCAAGTTTCTTAGAATTCCTTTTCTTTGTGGGCATGTCCATCCGCCAGTGGCAGGCGCTCACTAAGGGCTCAAACCGGTTGCCTTCTCTGCAGGATTACCCTTGGGTGATTGCAGCCAGGGTATGTGGGAGTTACACACACAGTAAATGGGACTGGTATCTTTAAGTCCCATTCCCTTGTCTCAAAGAAGGACAGACTCTACTCTCCTATTTATCCTCCAGAGCTCTCCATGGATCAGACTAAAATAGACTTCTCCTGAAACATCCTAACTCCTATACCTTTCTCTTGTACCTTTCTGCATCTCACCCTAGTGTCCCTGGAGAGCACTGCCTCCATAAGCCATGTGTACACGAATCCTGCCTCAAGCCCTGCTTGGTCCAGGGCACCAGGCCTAAGGCAATTGTCTTAACTTCACTGTGTTTCAGTTTACTTTTCTGGAAGAATATCTACAAAATGAGAAACACCCAGAACCACGGCCAGCCCAAAGTAAGCATTCAGTAATGGCAGTTGCTCTTGTTGCTGTCTTTTCTTGTTGCTATCATTATCCTTTGAATAAAAGGCTGGTGTGTCGAGGCATTGCATCACTTCTTAAGGCTAACTGCAGATTTCATAACAGGTGATTAAATAATACTCACTAATGGATATTTTCACTTGTTTTTATTAGTTAACTTCCATTAAATAATTTGCTTCCTATACTCAAATTCAATAAATACATATTTTCACTTGAATTAGTTCAGAATAGTCTGTCTGCAAAAACTTACAGTCCAGTAAAAATATTATACAAATGCTCAAATGGATATCGCACAAGAAAGGCAAATGAAAAGATCCAAGATGTATAAAAACACCATGGTATGTTTTTTCAAGACAAGGAAAGGTCACCTTCAATTGAGGCATGAGAGAAAGAATCTTTAGAAGGAAGAATGGGCCAATGGATAGATGGCTGGTTGCCCAGCTGGCTGGCTGAAATTTTACATAATTTTATTAAGGAAGAATTTATATTCCACAAAATTCACCCATTTTAAATGTAGAATTTAGTGCATTTTAGTAAATATACCAAATTGTACAGTCATCATATCCAAACAATTTTAAGACATTGTCAGCCCAGTCAGATCCCACCTACCCATTTACAGTTAATCTCCACTCCTAGCATAGCCCAGGCAACTGCTAATCTACTTTCTGTCTTAACAGATTTTTTTTTCTGAACACTTCACACAAACATACTCTTACAATATATGGCCTTTTGTGTCTTTTTTCTTTGTTTCTTTTTTACTTAATATTTGTGATCCACTGATGTTGTAGCCTATATGAGTAATTCAGTCTTTTTCAGTGCTAAGTAGTATCTCATCATATGGATTTGCCACATGTTGTTTAACCATTCACCAGTTGATGGAAACTTGGATGTTTCCACTTTTCGGCTATTTTGAGCACAGGCATTTGTGTAGAGAAGAGATATATTTTAGCAGCCAAAAGTAATCTAGCAGTGAACGGAAGGCAGTGAGTAAAGAGTGGAGATGAAAAGTTTGTGTTGTATTCAAGAAAGAGTGACTAACTCATAATGAAGCAAAGAGCATCATTATAGCGGTATGAAGGAATATGAAAAACAGCAAAAGGAACAACACAGTTTGCCAGTATATGTTGAAAGAGCTATGAATCTTCTAATATGTTTGACCCAGAAAATATTTCATGCTCATTCAAAACATTTTGTGAAAAACACTGCATAACATATGCCCCTCTGGGAAAATAACAATGTTCATTGGCATTTTAAAGATTCCAAGAATTCTTGTAGCAAAGATATCAATTTTTAAAATATATTTAAATGCTTAATTAAATTGTTTAATCCAGTGTTTAAAACACACACACACACAATCTCTTTTTGGTGCCAGATTTTAACACATCGCAGACACACTTGTATATCTTTCTTTTGGCAAAGAGATCCCAGTCCTAAACTCAGAAGTAAAATTTGAAAATAATGTTTCATTTTATTTGTGTTTGTAGTTATCATTTTATAGTAAATGATACCTATTTACAGTTTGGTAGTGATATCATACTTTCTTTAAAATAATGTATTTAATTGTAAATTAAATGAACTAAGTTAAGACAAAGAACAAATAATAGGACAAGTGAAACATAGATTTGGTAGAGCTATTAAATGTGGTTATGTGAATTACTAAAATTTGAGAAACATAACGGTGATATTTACCTAAACTGGGAAAGTCTCATGTATGAAAACTTTTGTGACATTTAAAAAACATTGTTCTTGATTGTTTTATGTACTTTGGTGGTCACATTCTGTTGCCTGAAATCAACCAATTTATTCTAGATGTTAGCCAAGCAAACAATATGCAGTGGTCTAGAATTAAAGATTTGCTAGTGAAAGTGTTGGGCATGGATTGAAAATCACTCTTTAATAGTAATTTGTCTCCTCTTTCTTTGCCAAGGAATTTTCAGAAAGATTGCAGCTTGTGATGAAAGGCCCATGGCTATTTCCACATCTCCATCTCATGAGGTGCAATCAATTCAGTTGGCAACATCAGGGTGTTTCATTTAATCCAATATTCAGATCAAGGGGAAGCTGCCATATGTGCACAAATTATCAAATTTCAAATAATTAGAATGCAATAAAATAAACCCAACTCTCTCATGATGCTGTCCATAACTTAATTCTCTTTATTGAATCATGTGAATTCAGGATCTCAAAGACTACAGGAAGTACGAGTTGTGTTTATATCATATATGTGTGAAGATACCACTTAATCCATTCTCATTTTATTGAATTCCAGATAACAGAGTTTACTGAGCTCAAGTTTTTCTACAGTGTTCATGCTGGACCTCTCACTAGTTTAAATTTGACACGAGATCATATTTTAATTTAGTCCCATGTGTGTCTTCTATATATCTGTCTGCATCAGTGCACTGTTACTGTGTTAGCAGAGGTAACCAGTTTATGTTAAAAATATGTGGTTTAAACTGTTACAGAGGGTATAAAATGCATCTTATAGAATCAAGGAGACAATAGCTATGGACTCAGGATATACAGGTGTGTGTGCTGTGTTTCCCTCTTATGCTTATCTGGATAACAACGTAATGATTATGGCATCCCTGTCCACAACTAACACTTAAGTCTCTGCTACACAAGGAACCCAAATAACTATAACCCACATAAACCTCTCCTCCTAACTTCCCACAGAGTCCTTATTCATACCACATGTCCTGAATCCCAATAGGAGATTGTTTTCCAATGTTCTGATTACTTTTGATGTCAATTTAACACCTAACACGTTACAAAAATTGAGTGACCCAAGTTTCACTGGTGGTTGATTTATTGATGCTTTCATTTAACAAACACTTTCTGTAGGTTATTGTAGGAATTTGGCCATTTGGGAAAAATAATGAAAGTTTGGGGGAAGAGTGTTATAATAAGGCTTACATTTTCAACGGATCATTCTAGCTGAAGTTTTCATGGGGGAAGGGGCAAAGCAGATGCAGGGAAACAAGTTTGGAGACTTTTGCTGTTACCAAAAGTGATGGTGGTGCAAGCCAGGTTAGTAGAGGTAACGGGTGCTTGTTTTGTACCGTACTTTACAAAGTGTCTGGTATGTTTCTTTTTCCAATATATCATTTGATAAATATTGGTACCATATTCCTCTCTGCCTTATATTTCCTCACTTTCCAAACTCTTGACCTTTCAATAAATATTAAAAAGACATGTCTCTGTAGATTCATAAAATAGTATCAATATCCAAGCTGATGATCAGAGAATGGGGTACACTATATAGTTGCTATGTTCAGAAAAATCATTCTTTTGCATCATATGCAGTTGAGGGTATTTTGATTTTCAATAGATTCGTTTGCCTTTTTTTTTTCTTTGCATAAACAGACAAAAGAATGGAATGAATGTGGACTGCATATTCTTCTAATGCAACATCAAAAAGCCTCGCAATATTTAGACAAACTGAGTGACTAGAAACAGATTTGGGCAACCTGCCTTTTAGCACTAAAGCAGAATGTGACAATCGTTTTATGATATCGATGGCCTCATCCCAAAAAGTTCAACTTGAGAGTACCAGAAATGATTGAATGATTGTGGAATGGACTCTTTGAATATTAAAGTGGGTCTTTGTGAGATGTTGTCTCTTAACATAGGAAAAAAAATTTAATCTGTGCAGATCCTATTAAGTTTTGAAATGATAGGTAAGTAATATGCCCATTTTACAGATAAGGAATCCAAAGGTCAAGTAGATTACAATACATGACTTAAGCACGGACACTCTATCCCAATATGCCCAAAAGATAAACTTGATGTCAGCAGAGAAGTCCTCTACTCTGTCTACTGCTGTATCTCCAGGGCCTAGACTAGTAGCTAGCTGAATAAATATCTGAAAACTAATTGACTAAATAAGTGAATAAATGAAAGTCACAGAGCCAAGATTATAACAAAGACTTAACATGACACAGGAGGACAAACTTAAAAAAGGTTTAGAAAATATGCTTTACACATCCACAGTAGTAAAAGACTAGAAACAAGAGCTAATATGTATGCTATTTTAAAATTTCTGTATGGCCAATACCAAAATATCAATGTTTAAAAAGTAAATCCAAAATCAAATATCTTTATTTACGTTTATTAAAGTAGCACATGAAATTTAAAAAATGAAATAAAATTGTACCTCAAAGCTTGTGAATATCCACCCATAACAGACAGATGCACAAATAAGATTGAAAAAGCCACCCCTTTTGACACCCTATCCTACCTCTGAATCCTGCTCTTTGCCCCAGAGGCAACTTCTTTAAAACTTTTCTACCATTTCTTCTACTATAAACTCTTATAATAATCTGTTCTTACTCATATTCCTTGACTTTTCAAGTTCAGATATTACTTGTCCTCTGGGTGTGGAACAAGAGGATTACTTTCCCTAACAACACCCCTTTCTTCCCCACTCCCTGGTCTCCCAGTGTTTTCACTCAGCATTCAAGGGCTTATGTCGTTGCAATCATGTGAGACTGTTCAAAGCCCTTCTAGATAACGTGCAGGATTGCATTTACTTACTTACTTGTTTTCCCTAGAGTTAATAATGGCGATTTTTTGTATTTTCATTTGCTAATTTTTTTTATGTATGTGTGATTTCCCAATCTCAATCTCAAACTGTAATTCTTCTTTTAGTACAGACACATACATACATTCTCCAATCCCTCCAACCCCTTTCCTCCCTCCTTAACCAACTCTCCTCCCGTTGCAGTTGGCAGCTGTTCTCTAAGTCTGCAGCATTAGCCTCTCACTGGGACTCCCTTAGAATTCTTTTCACCTGGAATTCCCTTTATTAGGTTAGAGCCCACATCTTCTTCTCATTTGCTGCTCCCTCCAGGTAGTGGAATGGGTCAATTACTTCCTCAGAAAGGTAATTTTGTACAAAGTTTTTCATTTTCAATGTTTTTAAAAATGTTTTCCATCACATGTGATCTGTAGTTTATGTTGTAATTCTAGGAGAACAGTTTTCTGCAGAGTTTTAAAAGCTTTACTTTTTTAAATATTCCGGTATCTTGTTTAAAAGGCCAATGTCATTCTTTTAATCTAACCAGTTTCTTTATTCTCCTCTAGTAGCTGTTTAGCAATTTATCTTTATCCAGGTGTTCTGAAATTCTGAATGATGTGTTTCAATGGGGGTTTCTTTTTGTTCACTGTTTTGTGTCTTTGATTGGCCCTTTAGATCTGAATGCCTAAGGCTTCAATGCTGTGGAATCCTTTTGCTTTATTTCTTTGAAATGTGTTTCTACTCCATTGATTCTACTTTTTCTTTTTAATTTTTTTTTTATTTCAGCATATTACGGGAGTACAAATGTTTAGGTTATATATATTGTCCTTGCCCCACCAAAGTTAGAGCCTCAAACATGTCCATCCCCCAGAAGGTGCACACTGAACCCATTAGGGGTGAATATACCCATCCCCTCTTCCCTCCCCATCTGCCCGACACCTGATGAATGTTACTACTATATGTGCACTTAAGTGTTGATCACTTAATACCAACTTGATGGTGAGTACATGTGGAGCTTGTTTTTCCATTCTTGTGATAATTCGCTTAGTAAAATGGGCTCCAGCTCTACCCAGGATAATACAATAGGTGCTAGATCACCAGTGTTTTTTTTGTGGCTGAGTAGAACTCCATGATATACATATACCGGATTCTACTTTTTCTTTCTGCGACTTCTATTAGTCAGATATTGGATCTTCTGAATTGATCTTGTAAGATTCTAATTATTTACCTCCTATTTTCTAGCACTTTTTAAAGTATTTCTTTATGTGAGACTCTCTCAACTTTATTTTCTCTTCTCCTTAATTAACTCCTTTTTATGTCTGCTAATATATATTTTTTAATTTCCTAAAATTTTTTATTACTCTAATTTTCTCTTTTATGATGGTTACTTGTCCTTGTTCCATTTTTGTGATCCTTTTAAAAATGTTATCCTAGGGTGTCAAATATATTTAATTTTTTTTTCTCTCTCTCTGCACTGAATATGTTTCCTCTCAATTCCTTTTGCTACTTGTTCTGGTCTCTATCTTTCTAACCTGGCTGTCTATGAATATTTCAGAGTAAAATAATAATATGCTGATTGCATCAACTATGTGACTGAGCAGACCTTGTTCAGTAGTGACTCTCTTTGTAGGCTGATGAGTTGAAAATACGGTCATTTCATCAGAAGTTTCTGAAAAGTTCCTATTTATGGATCTTTTCTCTGGGCCTAGAGCTGATTTCCTATCAGCTATCAATTGGAAATTGGAATAGGCTGTATGAACAGAAATATCTTACATTAGTTGCTTAACCATGTAAGTTTTTTTTCCTTCTCACTTAATAAGAAGACTGAAGTCCCGATCAAGTTGTATCTTTACCTTCTACCATACTTCGCATATGGCTTTTAATACATTTATCACTCATAGTCTCAACCTGGTAGATGTAATTCCAGCCTCATATCCATGTTACAGACAAGAAGGAAAAGAAATATGAAGGAGGGAGTATCACCTATATTAAAATGAATGAAAGAGTAAACAAACAGATATTCCCAGAGTTTCCTAGCAGATGTCTGCTTACATCTCCCTGACCAAAACTGTATCACAAAACTGTTTCTAGTTGCAAGGGAGTCTGGGAAGTTGAAGTTTATAGATTGTCCACTCTCATCTCAAACAAAATTAGGCTTCTATTAGGAAAAAAAAAAAGAAAGTATGATGGATGGATATTGGATAGGAAAACTAGCAGTGCTTGCAACATGAAACAAAATAGGTAAGACATGTTTTCCAAGGTCAAGTTGAAGAGCTTCCAACCCAATGCATTTGTCTGTACCATTAGCATTTTAGAATCAAATAATATAGACTGTTACTTAAAGAAATGAGTGTATTCATGTCCCTACTCTCATATTAAATTTACAGAACATTTATCTAGGCAGGACTCTGTTAGTTGCTCCAGTATTGACTCCAGCACCCCTTAGAGTTAACAAATTTTACTATAACTACTCTGTAACATCCTTAAATGTCGTGGCTGAAACTTATTCATCCTGGCAAATATAGTGCCTAACATTTTGCTTGGCAAAGAGTAGGTATATATGTATTTGAATGAAAACATCAAATGATGTCATCACTATATACATAGTTTATGACTAAATTTTGTATTGTGTACCCCTATAATTTATTTATTTTTACATTTAACACTTAAAAAGAAAGAAAGCATCAAATGAAGGAAAGGAGAAAGGAGGGAGGGAGGGAGGGAGGAGGGAAGGAAGGAAGGGAAAAAAGGAAGGAAGGGAAGGAAAAAAGGAAAGAAAATGGAAGAAAAGAAGCAGAAAAGAAAGAAAATATTAATCACTAGAAGTCAGCATGGTTTTATTTTAAAAAGGAAACTTTAATATATCCATTTCCTTTTGTTTAAGAGCTGTTGGAATTAAAGTTAGAGAAATGCAGGAAAAGAGTTGATTTAGCTCCTACTGAGGTGGAGTCATATAGTGTGTGAGTACACAAGGTCTGACATCAGTCTGCTTGGGTACCACCCCAGTGGTGCTACTTCCTACTCTGTGACCTTAGGAAATATTTGTAATACTCCTGTTTCAGTTAAATTGGAATGATAACAATACTTGACTCATAGGATTGATATGAGGATTGGATGAGTCCACATGTATATTTGGTCAGTAAGCATTTGATGAAAGTTAGCTATCTTTTAAAAGCATGGATAGGATGAATATTGAAATTAGATGACTCAGTAAGGAATTATGCAACTATTCACAAAGAGTGATAATTTGAGGGATTGTTAACTATAATCATGATTCCCAATGGCGACTGTCTTCCCTCAAGTATTATATTAGTTTGCAAGATCTGCTATAACACAGTACTACAAACTGGGGAGATTAAACGATAAAAATTTATTGTCTCACAATTCTGGAGGCTAGAAATTTGAAATCAAGGGGTCAGCAGGGCCTCATCTTAATTTACTTCTCTACAAGACCCTATTTCCAAATAATGTCACATTCACAGGAGCTGAGGATAATGGTGGGGGTGGCTATGTGCTATTAATAGCAATTACTATTTTCCTGGGGTATTTTGTTGCCTAGTTGGGTAGAATGTGGTGGCATCATTTGATTGAGGAAGGTTGATAGTAGCAAAGTCCTGTTCAACTACCTTGCATGAAGGAAAAGCCTAAGCACTCAGAATACTACAAAGTTCACAAAAAATTCCAATCCCTGCAGTATCAGTATCTTGTTTCCCCACAACAGGAAGGAGAAGCCAAGGTGGATGGTGGAAAAGTCAGAGAAAATTGAGTTTGACTTTTGTTCCAGCCATATACTATTTGTCAAATAGTGCTAGAGCTACTTGCTGGGAGCCTCTCTTATCTGAAAACGAGAATTGCAACCAGGCTTTCTCATAGGATGGCCGGGAAAATTGCAGGAAATCTTATTTTATTTGGACCTGCCCTGTATTGAGGACTAATAAATGGAAACTGTATTAACAACTTTCAAAATTTTAAGTATAAACATTTACATAATTTGAGTGTTCATTTGTTCATTCTGTTCCACTAGGCAGAGTTCCTTGAGTTTAGGTTTCCTGTTTTATAGATATGTTTATCCCTGTGATCTAATGTGGCCAGTGGCATTTAGTATGGGTTTCAAATAGCATATGTTGAACACCAATGTCCAGGTGTGCTACCTTTGAGGACATCTCTTAGGATAAGGAGCACTCCATTGGAAGCCAAGGAGACCTAGGTTCTGATCATAGCCAGCTGTCAGAGTCTAGGGAGTCTTGTGGAAATTACTTTCCCTGTCAGGATCTTAATATTTTGATCTATAAAGGGAAAATGTTGAATTAGATATCCACTGGCATCTATGCAGATCTATGAACAGCATATCAGAATTAATAAGGGTGCTATCAAAGGTGCCTAATCCTGGGCTTTGCCATAGACCTAAAGTATCTGAATATTAACAGCCAGGCCCAGAACTAGCTGTCTTTAAGTAACTGCTCCAGATTTGTGTGCAGTGGGATTACAGGAGCAATTTCTTCTTAATTTTAACATTCTGTGTATCTAGACTATCACTCTTTTAAAAGTTTCTAAAAGAATCATTTGTTAAAAGGAGAAAAAATCAAATTAACAATCTTCATAGTGATTTCTAAGCAAGATCAAAATGCAACAAAAATCAGACATCCAAGTACTGAAACAGCTGAGTAAACTTGGTGTTATCAATAAATTTAAAACTCTTGCTGAAATGTTTTAATATTAATGCTTTGGACTCCTGAGTTCTACAGATGTTGGGAATTTGTTCTTAAAAAGAATAGATATTTTTACCAAATAATTCACAGTATTTGGAGAAATACGATTATTTTCATTGAAATTGAAGACATTACAGTTCTGTGCTATTTTAAGGAAAGCCCTTTAGGAGTCTCAAGTAATTGAATTTTTCCATTGTAGTAATATAACCTTTTAGATATATGACCTTCTACATCATAGTTGGAAGTGATTAGTACAAGTGTTTTCAATTTCCTCTTAGCTCTGTTGGTTTTAAAGAATTCTAAATTAATTTGCTAAATGTCATATCCCAAAGGGAGAAATAAAGATTCTTCTCTTTGTGATTAGAGTCCTAAAGCTTTTTCCTTAAATTGTTGATTGTTACCTGAGATTTGGTTTCAAATAGTACAATACACATCTTGAAAAAAATTTCCAGGGTAGTTTTTCTCTCCTCGTTCCTCCCTGTTTGAATCCACAATATTTTAATACTCACACACTGGCATGGTGATTCACAGCATGTAAAAGGGTTTTACCAGTATATTCAAGTTTGATGTTTACAGGAGCATGTTTCATAGGACATGTATTATTATGAATTTTTTTAAATATTGAAAGAATAAACTTTAGCAGTAAAAGGTGACTCCTCCAAGGTCATGTGAAATATGCAAAAAAAACCTTAGTCTGATCACTCTTTTACCCATTATCTTCCTATTCTGCCATAATTTATTAAGTGCTTCCTGTCCTACTGTATACCAGGAATTATGTTATGTACTCGGAATTTAGATGTAAATAGGACCTTGCCCATGGAGAGTTCCAGTCTAATGGAGACATGCATGCACCCCAAACGTACATACACATATGCATGTATGTGCTGTGGAAAGTGCAATAATAGAATTGTATACAAAGTACAGCTGTAGTATACGTAAACAAGAGATCCACTCCCCATGGAGTTCGGGTGTAGTAAGACGAAAAGTTGAAGGATCTGTAGCAGCTTCAGATTTTAGAGCAAGTGGAGCTTAGGTCTACATTTTGGAAAGAAATGGATATTACACTATTTTAAATCTGTTAGAATAGCATTCTACATAAAATTAAGGAAGTGTCAAATATATATATTTTAAATATATGAGTGTGGAAAGAGTATGAAGAGGGAGACTACGGAGAGAGTCAAGCTACTGTCTCCTCCACTAGATATCATTTCTGTCATTGTTAAAAGACGACTCTTTCAGATTCCTGACTTGAGTACCTAGTTGAAGGGAAATGGCTTTCACTGAGATGGGGTAATACAGGAAGGAAGTTAGACTTTCTGTGGGAGATAATTCAGCAATAAATCTCTCCACTGCACCATATTGCCCCCCGCGACACACATTCCATCAGAACAATCCACAATTAGGAAGAAACTGATCTAGTAGTAGACCTATGAATGGTTGATTAGGTGGGTACTTGGGTGTAGTGGGGCAGACACAGTGTATTCAGGGAGATTGTGTGGTTCTTAGAAAGGTCAAATTAGAAGGTTTGTCTATTCAATTATCCTTTTCAACTTTTGATGTATTATTGGTAGTAATTAGAGTCACAATAAATAGTAGCAACTACATTGTCAACAAAGCAGCACCTTAAGCATCTGCCTGTTTGTACTTGGAAATGCCACAGTGACATGAGACACTGTGATCTAGCTATGTCATGAATGAATCTATTACCACTAAAATGCTTCATCTAAGCAAAGGTGATACTGTTAAAGAAATATGGAAGGAAGATTTCCTTAGTCTTACAATAACTTTGCTGTAGATACTTGACAATAGACATAAAAGAAAAATCAGAGGACTTTAGAATTCCATTAGCATATATACCATTCATCATCCTAATGGTACAAAAAGTCTTTATAAAATATTTGTTAGAACCAGTCACCAAGTAACCACCAATAACACCAAATAACAGCATTAAAATGAAATGAGAATGGAATTATGGCTTATGAAGGTGTGAATTGTTGAGCTAAATTAAATAAGTATAGTGTGTCTTAATTCTTCTTTATTTGGTTTAGCCCCTTGTAGAGTACATTCATTTTGTTAATTGCTCTTCTGGAAAAGGGAATTCAAAAGTAATATTTAAGAGGTGGTAAAGGGTGGTAATAAACAGCTCCAGGCCTGAGTTTTGCTGCTAATTTCCTTATCTGTAAAATAGGGATAATAATAATTCTATCTAATAGGCTGCCATGAAGATAAGATGATTTAATTGCATACAAAATGTTTGAGAAAGTATCTAACTTACAATAAGCATTCAGTAAACATTAGTTGTTATTATAACTTAGTGTTGTTTTTACATATGAATAAATAATAATAGCCAACTCTAATAGAGCATGTATAATGTGCTAGGCACTATCCTCAGAACTTTTCATATAAGTATTTATTTATTCTTTCCAACATCTCTATGGGGTGGGTATTACTCTTATCCTGAAATATGCCTGATGAAACAGAGGCAAAGAGGTTAAGGAAAATGTTCAAAAAATGCCTTGATGGGAATAGAACTCAGCAGTTTGCCTTTGAGTCCATGTGCTTGAACACTATATAAGTACACAAAATAAATTGCTAGCAATACAGTCACCCCAAATAGTAATGCTATTTGACTAAGAAGACATTCTTCATATTCTACAGTTTCTAAGTAATGGTGATTTTTTAAAAATATCATAAAATAAGTACAAAATATGAGGTGCTAATAGAGAAAGCCCATAAACTCTCTGCAAGTGCTTCTAACCGTTTTGACTCTCTGCCTCTCCCTATCCTTAGAGCTTTTATGATTGTTAATGATTTACTTTCCCATTCTTGATAAATTACTGCCAAACCACTTGATAATTCTTTTCTTTTCCTCTTTCAACCAATAGTTCCTGTCCTATTTACTTTTATCCTGAGCCTTTTAGCAATGTACTGTTTTATTTACGAAAATATTTTATTTCTCTCATTGATCCAAGCTCCTGGAAATGCTGCTCAAAAGCAACTGGCAGTGATTATGAAGCCAAGACCACTCCCTCCTCTATACCTTCTCTCCCAGCCCCATGGTAGGCAGTCCCCCTGCAGTTATCTTTTGGCTGCATTAATTGTTTAGAAACTGTTAGCAATACTGTTTCCAGGATTTATTTATAAGCATTGGCACCCTGAGAATCATAGACAATACATGTTAACAAAGAAGGTGAACACAGGTTGTGTGAGTAACGCCACATTCCCTAAAATTCTATGTCTCAAAGTGTGAGTCAATTGTTTTGACTGACTACCAACAGTCTCTGTTTCGTCTAGACAATAAGCTTAATATTTAGAAATAAGAAACAATTCTTTCCTACCTGATTGTCTCCATTTCACATGAAAGGTCTCTGACCATAACTTGTTTGTCACTGCTGTAGGAAAATAAATTAAAAAAGCATCTTTTGGTTTGGATAATGACATCACAGAAAAACTCATGGATGCCTCAGATTTCATATATTAAAATCAGATGGCTAGATTAAAACACTCATCCCAAACCATGTTATTGGGAAGTACCAATGCTTCAGGTTAGGCTATCATCCCTCTTACACTCTAAATTCAAAATTGCAGCCATTTTTCATCTTATAAGGAAAATGCATAGGGATAGAGATTTTGTAATTTTAAATTTTCTTTTACAATATATCCTTCAATTATTGGTTTCTTCAGGCAAATGCTGGAGGAAGGTGAATTGAATGAGCAAATAGCAAACATTTATTAATGCAGAAACCAGAAAAGAGATCATATTTTGGTGGCTTGGGTTTCTCCATTCATATGTATACAGGCGATTCTTACATGTGTAATACTCTTGTTTTCTATAATTAAAGTGGATCTTGGTCCATTTGATAGAATTAAATCTCAGGATATTTTAAACTGTTATACCATCAGTGTCATGGCTTTTAGGTGCTGTCATTTGAGCACTTTTGGGTTGCTACCTACCCAACCTTCAGCAAACAGTCACACCTTAGACCTCAGTGCTGATCTGCACATTAGTAATACTTGTGAGTTCTGCAGAATAGCTTCTCCTTGGGAGATGAGGTTGGGTCCATTGGCTGGGTCCTCTTGCCTCCTTTAATCAAAACAGCTCCAATTTTATCCTTTCCATATTTGGCATTTTGGATTTCCACGAAAATGTTAATTTGATCAACAGAGTCGTTTACTACTGTCCCAGGTAGTGTTTAAGATCATTCAGAGCCTGAAAAGTCCTTGAGCCTATGGTATTCCCTAGTGATTAAACTATTTAGTTGGAGTATGACAAGCTCCCCTTCCATGCTCCCACCCCAACATATCTGATTTACTTACTGAATTGGACACTCAACATGATAAACTCAAATGAGCTTGGCTCAAAATGTGAAGAGTACCAGGGCATAACTAACATGTTCAATGTAGAATCTTTTGTCAAACTGTTTCTTTTTAGCTCACACCCGAACCCAAGATCAGTTCTGAAAGTCATCTAGTTGGGAGTGGTGTTGGGTTTAAGCACTGACCCCTGAGTCCCAGTTCTTTCTATGTAGCTGCCATCTTTTTTCTCCCCCAACTTTTGAGCTCCCAGCTCAAAAGGTATTCCCTCTTTTCTTCCTTAAAAATTCTCCTCTAGTTTATGTGAGTTATTGCAGTATTCACCTAGGCCACCCGAGATGCCTTGGATTTGCCTGAGCAACTGCAGTTCCCATTGCTCTTACTTGTGATGTCTAGGCAATCACCAAATCCTTTCTATTAGGTATCCCAACTATCTTTTCACTCAGTACATCTTCTGTGTCTTTTCTATCATTAGGAAACCATGTTTCACGTGGATCATTAAGGCACCTTCTTAAGATGTTCCCTTACTGCCTTTGTAGCAGCTTTCTGGTCCTTCTTTCTCACTGTAGCCAAATTATTATTGTACCACTCTCCTCTATAAAACCACAATCAGGCCCTTTACAATGGTGTACAAGGCCCCGGCCATTGTTCTGGTTTAACCTTGTGATATATCATCTTGTGCACTCTACTTTCCAGCCATACTGAAGCACCTGTAGGTTTCTTATCAAGATAAGGCCTACATGTACTTGGATCATTTACAGATGCTGGCCCCCTGCCTGATAGCCACACCCCAACACCACTGTTTCCTAAGTCAATGTCCTCATTTTTCACATCCCATCCTAGCCTTAGCCACAGCTTTTACCCATAAAATCCTTCCTGACTACCATCCCTAGGACTGGACTAGGTGAGTCTTGGGTGTCCATCCATAGCACTCAAAACCATCTCCATCATAACCTCTAGAGTTCTGGACTTAACATAAGTGTTTAGAAAATATTAATCAATGAGTTGCACCTTGTCTTAAATATCTCACAGGCTCAAAGTCCACAGGTAAAAGAAATGTTCCTCTGCCCTTGATTTAAGCAGAGAGCAACACCATTTCCTTGCATGTCTGTGACTGCCTGCCGTCCTCTGCCTCCCTCAAGACAAAGTCAGGCTCATTAGTTTAGAACTCCATCAGTGAACACTGCCTTCAAAATTAATTTTATAAAATATCCATAGCTAATTAGTGAAAAAAGCATGGCAGTATTATCGTTAAAGTAACAAAATGTTAGAATGGGAAATAGCATCCCTGTACAAGTATTCGTAGTCACTGAGGGCACAGTGTTTGATGTTAAAGACCTCTGTGTTTCAGTTGGTCCCATTAGAAGATCAGTAAAACCTGTTTATGTGAAGCCAGAGGCTCCATTTTCATCCAAAAACATTATTATGCAAATAGTCATTTCAAAATACACACTGAGACTTGAATATTTATTCACTTAGTTTAAGAAAACTCTGATGTTGAAATTCCAGAAAATGTAAATGTAGAAAGATTGATACATGAAAGACCTAAATCATTAAAAGTGACCTTTTAAAATGTTGTTAAACTTAGCTGTGGGGTTGTTATGTTATACACAGAATAGATAGTATAAGCATAGCTTCAGGAGAGATTTTTTTTAAATCCACCTTTTCCATTCAGGGCCCGAGGTTAGTCAAACATAACACCACGACATTATCCTCATGAGGGAATTAAAAGGCAGCTTAATGCACTCTTCAATGATAAACAAATTCAATTAAAAATACACATGAAGCAGTAGGAGACTGCCACCTATGAATATTCTCTGAGCTAGACAAATTCAATAATATGTAATTTTTAAGTCACTCATGTTTGGAAAGAAATAGAACTAAACTTGAGCCAATATGCATTGTTTTTGCCATCCTCATCCCATCCTACCTACAGTGGTAATACCTGATCTAGGCACTTTGCCCATAGCATATTTAATCTCACAATGAGCCTGCACTATGGCAGCTATCATGTCCATTTTACAGATAAGGAAACTGAGTCATAGAGAGACCATGTGACCTGCCCAAAATCTCACCAGTAGTAGATGTTAGAGCTGAGATTCAAATTTCGTCCTGGCTGACTCCAGGTAAGCCAAGTTGTCACCATTACATTATACCCCTCCCTGTTAACAGGTTACTATTATCAAATGATTAGTCGGAGTTGTCCTCAGTGCTTTCTTCATGTTTGTTTGTTTGCTTGGCATTCTGTTTTTAAGGAATAATTTGTCAGTGTAAGTCAGATGTTGGGAAATATTATTCAGGGATAATTTGTGCAAAATAGACTGTTGTAGGACAAACAACCTTATTACTGTCCACGGTATGCTTATCTCCCTAAGAAGGATGTCTGAGTTCAAGTAGATACGTGCTGACAACACAGTTGTAATCAGCATGAGCTCTGTGACATGTGGAAAGACCTGGGTTCTCTGCTGATGTCCCTGTGACTTTAAATAAGTATTTAAATCTCTTTAAACCCCTATTTCTCATCTGCGAAATAGGACTGAGAGTACCTACCTTATTGGATTATTGTGAAGACAAAATGAGATAATGTACATAAGTTGTTAGCACAGTGGAAATGAGAAAGTGCTCAAGAAATTGTAACAATTATAGTCTTACTAAATTAATTACCTAATAATTTTCATGTTTATAGATACTTTGCAAAGTTCCTTAGCCCTTTTAAACATATAGTTGTTTCTTTAGTGTCTCAAGTAACATAAAAATTGATGCTTTATACTGTGTGCAAAAGTCAGAAACAAACAGTGGATATTTAACTGCCCTTCCACTCCCCAAATGGGTGAAAACTGGCTTTTAGTTTGGACCACTGGCTTCTGACTGAGACCCATTTTCCATTGTGATTCTATCGCTTTGTTTCAGAGGCCAACACTTTGACTCTAAATATGCTACTGCAAAGTTGACCATTGCAAGCAAAATTATTTTTGTTGTTGTTGTTGCTATTATTTCCCAGAAATCTTTTTTCCCAGAATAGTTCAGTGTTTAATACATTAACTGCCATGTGAGTTGTATTTAACTCACACTAGTTTTGAGTCCGTGGCATCATGAAGTGTATGCAACTCACACGTTTCTTCACCTTAGGAGCCATGAGAACTATACCTCAAGTTGCATGTAACTCACTCACAGAAAACAATAAAAACAGCAAATTTTTCATTAAATTAGAAAGGATCATTTTGTTTTCTAAGTTTTTATTCTATTTCGTGATAAAACACTGTGGCCCTAAGGAAAAAAAAAATTATTTTTTTTTCTAATGTGGCAGTCAATATGTTAAGGTTCTTGCCATTGTTGCCTGGCTTAATCCTGTAACCCAGTAAGTGGACATATCCTCACAACCAAATCCATCCTCCACATTATGGTCAGAGTGATCTTTAGATATTGAAAATCTGATCACAAAATTTTTCTTACTTAAAAATCCTCTTAAAGTTACTTCATTGATAACATAAAATCCAAGCTCCGTTTTCACCCCACAAGACCCTTCATGGCCTAAATCCTGTTAAGCAGTAGGCTGATTTCTCACCACTCCTCTTCCTCTCACTCCTTGTGCAAACACATTTGGGTACATAACCAGAAGTTTCCCATCCCCCCGCTTCTGCCTGTGCTGTTCCTTGGCCCTCTCTTTCTCTATCTTTTCCTCTTCTTTTCATCGGTAAAGTCTAAATCATCTTTTAAGACTCACCTCAAATGTTACATCTCTGTTATTCTTTTCTGGTCCTTGTAATCTAACACCAGGCTGAGTTAATTTTTCCTTTTCTACATTTTTATAATATCTTGTATCTATTTTATTTTGGCCCCAAATCTCTTTGCTTTATTTATTGAACAAACTTATATGGCACTCATATCCATCAAGGACTGTTCCAAGAACTTTAAAAACATTAACTCATTTAATCTTCAGGACAACCTTATCAGGCGGATGTAGTATTTTTGTAGTGATTTTACACAGGAAGAAATTTGGCACAAAAAGATTAAGTAACACAACTAGTCAGGAAGAGGCAGAGCCAGCATTCAAATCTTGCAGCGATCCTCCTGAGCCCAAGCTCCCCCATTACGCTGCTCACAACCACTCTGCTAACCATCTCTGTTCCCACCCTGGTGTTGTAAGGACTCCTTCTGGTTCTTATTTTGGTTTGTCTTTCTTGTATCAAGTGCATACTTGGCATATGTAGATGTTGGATAAATATCAGTACTTGAATAAATTAATAATTCAGTGTTATCCCTAAATCATTCCCTTGGTTTTCATGCCTTCCAGACTGTTGTCTCTTTTGACCATCAGCCTAAACTTTATTTTGTGAAATGCTGGATATCAGGACAACTCTCCTCAAAATCCCTGCTCACCCACACTCTTTCTCTCTAATATCAAATCCTTCATCGCTGCTCTTGGGGCATAGAAAGCAAAGAAGCTCTCTTATACTTAGCATCCCTTATCTTTGGTAGAAAAATGGGCTATAACTTTGGAGTCGGACCACCCCAAGCCTGAATACTGGTTCACATGGGACAGAAAGTGGTGGTGCTGTTTTGAATGTCAAGGCCAGCTGGAGCTGAGTTGTTGCTCAAATAAGTCATAGCATTCTAAGATTTGGTCACCTACCATGAAAGCCTTAGAAGCTTAATCATTTTACTTGTCAGTCCCCTTGAGAATGACTCAAGCTAAGCAAACTTCACATAGGAGAGAGGCAGCATGGTGAGGGTTCAAGCATGGGCTTTGAAGTCAGACTTGGGTTCTAAACCCTTCACCACTAACCGTGGATGAACTTGGGTATGTTCTTTAGCTCTGAATCTTAGTTTTCTCTTCTGGAAAACATAGGTTATACCTTTTTCTCACAAAACAGTTTGCTAGGATTTAATAAAATATTATTACTATATCTCTAGATTAGTTCTTTCAGGCATATGGTAAACTCTCAAAGGATAATGACATAACCATTAGAATTGTCACATGGACAGGATAGTCATGTCAGCATGACCAAGACACACTACCCTTATATTCAAGCACCACGAAAACCTGAATTCTAATCATAAGCTCCTTGATGGATGTCATGGAAACCAGAGAAGGAACAGGTAATTTAGCCTGGATGAACAGGGGCACCAGGAAAAGTGTTATTATTTATTCATTCATTTGTTAAGTAAATGGGCCAAACACTGTGCTAGGTGCTGGAAGTACACTAGTTAAAAAAGAAGGATACAGTCCAAGTCCTCAGGTTGTTCTCAGTCCAACAGGATATATACACAATAAACAAGTGAATAAGCAATTCGATATGTAATAGCAGTTTTTGAAAAATGCTTGGAATGAAATGAATGGGACACATTGATGGAGAATAATTGGGTAGAAGTTGGGGTAGTCTTTTAGCTTGCTTTCCAGAAGCAGATTGTGAGAAGACATTTATGTCAGTGTGATTTATTAAAAGGTGCTCTCAGGAAAAAGTGGTGGGAGGTGAAGAATGGGTTTAGAAAGGGAAGGAGAGCAATAGAGAATACAATTATGAAGCAAAGACCCTGAGAGGGTAACTGGCTCAATCCCACAGGGAAGCCCCTGTGGGGAAAGTGTAGTTCAGTTTCAGAGCTGCATTGGTCACAAAGTGAGGGAGGTGGAGCTTTTATACTCCTTATCCATCAGTCACTGCTTAGGTCTGCACTTCCCAGTGGAGGGAGATACAAATCCACAGGCACTTTCAACTGTCCACGTACAGTCAAAGGCATTCCAGCAGCCTGAAAATTATCCTCCAACAATGAGACACAGATACAGATGGTTTGGGAATGAACATTCATGTTCATTCATGTTCAATAAGATGAAAGGGTAAAACCCAAGGTGATATGGGCAGAGTACTTGGCAGCATCTACTATCGGTGAGGCAGTGGTAGCTTATGAGATGACATTAGAATCAAGACCTGAATGATAAGAAAGATTCAGCTTTGAGGATGTAACCTAAACATTTGTACCCCCATAATATGCTGAAATGAAAAAAAAAGAAATGCTGATAGAAAAAAAAAAAGAAAAGAAAGAAAGAAAGATTCGGCTTTGTAAAGAACACGGAAAAGAGTTTTCCAGAGGAAGGGATTTTTTGTTTTGTTTTGTTTTGTTTTGTTTTGTTTTGTTTTGTTTTGTGTGTGAATGGGAGAGTCATTGAGTTAAGAAAGAGCATAGTGTGTTTAAGGAATTGAAAGGATCTGTATGTTGGGAGCATAGTGATTAAACAGAAAAATATTATGAAGTAAGACTGGGAACGTTGGCAGGGTCCAGAAATTTGTAAGCTAGGTAAAGGAATTTGTATTTATTATGACTTCAGTGAGTTGCTATTTGAAGATTTCAATCCTTGAAGTGACATTATCTGATTCAGGTTGCAGGAAAATCACTGTAACCACTACATGGAGGGTAGAATGGATCAGGGGGAAAAGAGAAGCAGGACTACCATTCTGTAGCTTATTGTTGTAGTCTAGGTGAGAGGTGATAATGGCATTAACTAGGGTGGGTAAGTAGTGAAGATGGGAAGAGGTGGCATGTGTTGTGGATGTAGAGCCAATAGGAATTGCTGGTGAATTGGGTGTAGGGGAGAGAACGGAAGAAGTAGAATGTAATATTTGGGTTTCCGTGTATAGTGCCAGGAGGATGAGGTGAATGGTACTCAGACTGAGACTGGATGGAATAAAAATCCTGACAAGTCAGATTGGGATAATGCTAAGGCCAATAAGCAATCTCCATGCTATCTTCCAATGCTGTGTTGAATCTAGGATTCTTGGTTATATTCATGGCAAAAGAGTGTAATTGTTTCAAAGGAAGACGGTAGCTTTAATAGAGGCATTCCCTTTTGATGTTTGTTCTAATCTGGCTCTTAAATGGTACTAATGAAGCCATTCTAATACTCTGAGGATGTGCAAGCAGCTCCATGTTAGATAGCATATTGAGGAAATATTTTCTTAAAAATCTTTCTCTTTCCTCCCAACTACGGGTCATATTTCAGTTATTTCTTTTTATACAATGTCATTTGTTTCCCTGTTTAAAGCTAAGCATTGATTTAAAGCCGGAGTCCTTTCAGTGTTTTCACTGAAGCTTTTTTACACAACTCTTTGCTTTAATGTTCAATATTATAGTCAAATCTTATATGTAAATAGAAAGAATAGTGTCTGCAAAAATAACAGCAGACAATATTGGATACAGACAACTCCAAAGTTGGCAGCTAAATTCTAGAATCACCATGGAGGTGGGAAGCGACTCTGCCAATGGAAGCCTGTTGAATAAATGTTTGGGTGAGACAAACATAACTCAGTCAAAAACCATCCCCTTGTCTAAAACAATCCCCCTTTTCAAATCACTTGGTCCAAGGAATAGAAGCAGCATGTAACCTTGGTTGTAATGGCAACTTGACTGCTTACCTGCTTGACCTTAAGTAAGTCACATCACCCTCTAAATATCAATCTTGTCCTCTCAATGAAAGAGTTTGAGTCATAGTTGGAATGACAAATAGATTCAATCTTGTGGGCCCACTCAAATATAATACATAATGTTTGAAGCACTGTGTTGAGAAAGATTTTAAGACTATTTCTGGATTCAGGAAAAAAATAATGTACCCTTGTAGATAAGCTCTGTTTCCCATGGACATCAGAAGGCAGTGTGGCAACTAAAGGAGTCTGAAGTTTACCTCCTCAAGTCCCACATCAAACATTTTAACTTTTCTCACAAACTACATCATGTGCATGTCATTCAAAAAACACTAAACATTAAACATACAATAAGTAAAATAATTGGCTTAGATTAACAGTACCATATTATAAAGCAATCCACAATACTTACTTTATCAACAGCTATGTGTGATTCCACTGGAGAAGATCTTGCCTCCCTAAATTTTCTAAAACTAAAAATAAAATCTTGATCTCACAGGTTTAGAATAAAGGCTTTTGGTCATAATTCACTGGCACGTTAAAATCCCAGAATGTTTCAAATAGAAACATGAGGTTTCAAATATGAAAGCACAGTAAGATGTAGCTGCTTTAAAGCCAGAGAACCCTTCCTAGATAGAAAGGTGATCCATAATGTCTCACCCCATTGAAGGTAAGGTCAAAACTCTCAGAACTAAATTCCTGACCACCCCATTTTCTTCACCTAAATTATAATCATCTGAAGTCTTTTTTAAAATCCATCTTTAGCTTTAAATCGGTCACTTATACTGAAGTCTGATAAGAAATAATCAAGCAGAGCCTTGTTCCAAATAGCTTGTGGATGTACAGATATTGCACAAATGCAGGCACACACATGCACACGCACTCACACAGTACCTTGTTCGCTCTGCCAAACGTTAAATCATCCTGATGACGCTCCCTTTGAAAGAAGTAGAAGCAAGAGCTTCTTTTGTTGGAAAGAACCAGGGCAGCTGATACCCAGGGTGACAGCCAAGACAAGTTGCAAAGAGCTGAGGCTGAAATGTGGAAGACCAAGCACCTTATTTACTTGCATGGCTACCTTCCCCCCATGACTGTGGGCACTTTAAAGAAGGGACTGCTTTTCCTCATTGCTGCATCCATCAAGCTCAAAATAGGCCTGCCCTGCAATAGGAATGGAACATGTATTTTTGTTTGTTTTTTGCAATAACAAGAGTTCCAATATCACAACCAGTAGCCAACAACAGAAAAGAACATGGGAAATGGGTAGAAAACTGAAAGATTAGAGGTGGGATTAAATGGTGTGAAAATTTCAGATTGCCAACAATCATAATGAAAGAATTGGTGCATTTTTGTGATCGACCTTTAAAACAGGTATACTGAAGGCATTTTAAAAATTTTCCAACCAGGTGTATTTATGCCCATGTGGCCCAACAGAGACTCAACATAATTAAAACAGATCCGTTACATTTGACCATATGAGCTAAGCCAGTCATCATGTTGCTGAGTCATTAACGCAGATGACAGGCAGTCAGGGATGTGATGCTAATTGTTTCAATGGACAGGGCTGGAAAAGTGGTTAATGCCACAAGTTTTGGAGTCATGGTCCTGGCTTCAAATCATAGCTTAAATATGAACTATGAGTGTGACTCAGAAGGTATTTAAACTCTCTGAACTATAACTTGACAATCTTTAAAATAAGGACAACAATAGTGCCTCCCTCATAGGCTGAGTAAACATTACCATCCATATAAAAACACATAGCACTCAAAACATGTTTGCTTTTATTGTTATTATTATCAACATCATTAATGTTTTAGTGTTCTAGCTAGTTTTCTATGTCTATTGGGATAAAAAATGTGTCTAAGGCTTTCTAAGCTAAGCTAAATGAGGCAACGTATTTTGAAAGCACATTGAAAATTGTATGGCTTTATGCAAATGTAGAAATGTTTCATTATTATCATGGGTCTGATAGGCTAAAAACATTCTAATAGAGGTAGGGAAGTATTTTAAGTTTTAAAAATAGAGACAGATAGCATTGTCAAGAAGCAGTCTCAATGTGACCAGTTTTTTGCATTGTTCAGGTAATTCAAAACAGAAGTCAAGATACAGGAATACTGAAACATTTCAAAATGCACAAGCCATTGAAAAAATGAGAAGAGTAAAGGCATCAAGAGTGACAGAATATTATACCAATTATTGTCTTAAAGAGAAAAAAAAACCTGATTATTAATAGCTTCAGGTTATATTCATGTCTCCTCCCAGAAAATTTCCATGTTACTGGGAACATCTGGCAAGTGAGTCTTCAATTAAAGAAAAGGCCAGGGTTATACATTATTCTGGTGTCCACACATACGTATATGCTAAGGTGAGTCTGCATTTTCTTGAATCCTGCAGCATCTGTTTTGGGAATTATTCATTCAGTCAATGAATATTTATTGAGCTCTTATTATATACTGGGCAGTATCATAGTGTTATGAGGAAAGCTCAACGTTGATGTTTACTCATTCCATGTTTGTCAGCAAAAATGTTTTATCTCCAATCTGCCCAGACTTTTCATGTGATCATCAATAAATCACCTAATGGGATTTTGCCTAAATATGTTTCAATGTGGTGTGAGGCTAGAACTCTCACCCTTGCTGTCGTATAGCTGCTCTGAAGCTAAAATTAAGTGACAGATAAGGAAGTGTTTTGAAAGGCTAAACTTATTTTGGGTGAGTTCTATTTTTACCATTGTTACATAGTTCAAATGAATAAAAAGTATTTGATTCTATGGATGAAGTAATTAAAGCTAAGAAAGTTCAAATGATAAAGGGAGATTTGTTGAGAGGCAAGAAAAAATCAGAGCACTTTGCTGGCTTGAATAGTTGCCCCAAACCATCCATTTACTGTTCAACTCTTTCTCACGACCACATCTAACAGTGTTTTAGACCAGTGGCTCTCAGGCCGTAATGCACATGAGAATCATGAACAGGGCTGGTTAAACGCAGAGTGCTAGACTCCTCCCCTGGAATTCTTGATACAGTTGGTCAGGGGTGGGACCCAAAACTTTACAACCTTAACAAGTTCCAGGTTATGCTGATATGCTGGCCTAGGGTACACACTTGAAGAAATTAAAGGAGCCCCTGCTCTTGCCAAGTTTGCAGAGCAAATGGGGAGACAAAATAAAACTCGAATGAATTAAAAAATAAAAATCTGGCCATGAGCTCCAGATGTGTGTATCAAAGCATCTTCTCTCTAAGAGGCATCTCAAACCTAACATGCCCACAGTGGAACTCTTGCTTTCTACTCACAAACTTGCTCCTCTTCTATTCTTTTCTGCCTCTCCGCACAAGTGCTCAAACCAAAAACTTAGGAGTTTATCTCAGCTCCCAAGCTATCCACTAATTCCATAAATGCTTATTAGCACCTACTGTTTGTCAGGCACTGTTATAGATACTGGGGAATAGAACAATGTCCTGGTGCTCAAAGAATTTAAGTTCTGATATGTAAGCTAGAAAGCAACAAGTAAATGAACAAGTAGATAGTAGAGAGCATACCCTAGAACCAAAATATGAGCATTTCACACCATTTCCACAGCCACCACCCCGATTTCAGCCATCTTCTCTTGCCTAAAGCTCAGAGACAGACTCATAACGAGTCATCCTGCTTCCACCGTTCCCTAAGCAAATCGATTATCCACACAGCTCAGATGATCTTTAAATCATTCATCAGGTCACCACATTCTCCTACCTAAAACCTCCCATTGACTTTCCTTTGCATTTCGAATTAAATCTAGACTCCTCAATTAGCATGATATACAAGACCTCTCCAAACTCTCTTATTTACCTCTTCATTAGTGGCCTTCCTTCTGCCCTTTTGACATGCTAAGTTCATTAAAACTTGGGGGGGGGGGCTTTGCACATGCAGTATCCTCTTCATATAATACTAATTTTCCTTGTCATCATTTAGGTCTTAGATCAAATGTCACCTCCACAGTGAAATAGTTTCTGACCACACTTGAGCACACTTCACTGCCACACTCTGTATTTTACTACTTTTTTTTCCTTGATAGTATTTACGGCTCTCTGATATTATCTAGTTACCTGTGTGGTTATTATCACTAAAATGTAGGCTTTATCAGGGCAATGCCTTATTCAAACTCGGTCATTGTTGTGTCTTCAGTGCTTAAATAACAGTCTGACTGTTATCATAGGCACTTAAAGTTAATTGAATTAATAAATGAATGGATAAAGCACCAGGACTGTCAGCAAGTCTCTTCAAATCAGTTTACAATTCTTCAACATCAGTGCCACGTCTATGCCATCTTCCTCCTCCAGTGTCTAACCCATGCCGTGCATGCAGTCCTCTTCAAGAAGTAGATGCGCTAGGTAGACATTTATTTAGTTGTGCTGTAACAACATCCTGAATTAGATATTCTTTTTCCTATTTCAGAGGTAAAAATTCTAAGAGTTGAAAAAAGTTTAATGAACTTACTGAAGAAGATGAAAAGAACAAGGAAAAAGAAAAACAAAAGCTGATCATACCAGGTGCTAAGGAAGGGGAAAGTTTAAGAAGATTAAATGTCAGATGAAGCAGGTGTTGAGGAGGAGCTGAACATTGACAAATGGATTTGGCCTGAAGATGGATTTTGATAACTTTAAGGAGAGCAGCGTCAAGAGGGTTGGGGTGGAGTCAAGGAAGAAAGCGGTAACGAGAAAATAAAGAAGGTAGGAGTGAGAAAGATTACTTAAGAAAGCAGAAGCCACACTTGTTTCAAACTCAGATAGGATTTCTTGGAAATGGGGGTGAAATTTAGACATATTTAAACAGAGGTGAGATCAGAGCTAGTAGAGAGGGAGAGAGTTGAGGATGGGACGTGACCTTGGGAGGGAGGGAGCTCAGGCCGTGAGAGGGTCGGGCAGGTGCAGGGCACAGTGCAGTGGACAGGGCAGTGAGTGGTCCAGGATCTTGACGGTCTCGACAGGTCAAAGGGGAGACAGCAGAGGGGAGAGGTCAACTTCACCTGAAGTCAAAAAGACCTGAAAATTTCAAAAAAAAGACGGCCAAAACTAGGGTTTCATTTGAGCTGAGTGCAGGAATGGGTGAAGGTGACTGTCTGGTGAGTGCCAGGATCCCAGCATCATATTAGAAGACAGAGGCAATGGGGGAATGAGACCCCATGACCAACAGTTGGACGGGGTAAGCTGAGTGTCAAGGAATAAAGAGTTTAAGAATTTTTGAGGAAAATCTTAGTTTGGTTATTGGTTTTGCCCTTTTCTAAATATGTAACCTTGAGTCGCTCATATCGCTCTTCTTGGTCTTCATTTTCTCTCCTGTGACTGGAGGATTGCTGTCATTTATGGAGGTTAAAAGAGATAATGTGTACTAAGCAATAAGCACAGGAGGTGGGTCAAGAGAAAAGCTCTAAAACATGATAAATAAGGAAGAGTAAGGCAAGGTCCAAAGTAGAGTCTTAGAGTTTTAAAACTTAATGCATTTTTACTTGTCAATTAAAAAATAAATTTAGGTCAGGTGCAGTGGCTCACACCTGTAACACTAGCACTCTGGGAGGCCAAGGAGAGTGGATCGTTTGAGCTCAGGAGTTTGAGACCAGCCTGAGCAAGAGTGAGACCCTGTCTCTACCAAAAATAGAAAGAAATTAGGCAGACAACTAAAAATATATATAGAAAAAATCAGCCAGGCATGGTGGACCACACTTGTAGTCCCAGCTACTCGGGAGGCTGAGGCAGGAGGCTCTCTTGAGCCCAGGAGTTTGAGCTTGCTGTGAGCTAGGCTGACGCCACAGCACTCTAGCCGGGGCAACAGAGTGAGACTCTATATATATATATATATATATATATATATATATATATATATATAAAATTTAAAAAGTAATGCATAAGAATAACATGGAGAAATGATTTTAAATGCATAACTGCTCTGTCTCCCCTGTGAGATTGTGAGTCTGCAGGTCTGCAGTAGAGCCTAAAAGTATGCATTTGTCACAAGTGAGCACTTCAGGTGATGCTCTTATACATGAGTCACACTGAGACCTTGAGAATTGCACTGTGATTAATGGAGTTGCATCATATGGAGCCAACGCTGTACAGTGGCAACAATACTGGTATGAATCAATAACCATTTTGACCCTTTGGAAAGATTCTCAGCACAGGTTACTTAGTAAATACCTGGAAAAGTGTGTATGAATATATGTATGCATATATGTACAATTACAATGTTGTGTATCACCATTTCTATCTAGTTCCAAAACATTTTTATCATCCCAAAGGGAAAATGCATACTCATAAAATAGTTGTTCCCCATTTTCCCCTCTCTGCTGCCCCTGGCAACCAGCAATCCTTCTGCAATCTGTCTCTATGAATTTACCTAATCTGGATATTTCATATAAATGGATTTATACAATCTGTGACCTTTTGTGTCTGATTTCTTTCACTTAGTATGTTTTTAAGGTTCATCCATGTTGTAGAATATATCAGTACATCATGCATTTCTTTTTATATTTGAATAATACTCTATTATATGTATCTACCATAATTTGTTTATTCTGTGGATACACAATTGGCTATTTCCACCACTTGGCTATTGTGAATAGTTCAGCTATAAACACACATGTGTAGAATCTCTTAAAACATCTCTTTGCAGCAGCATGAGCCTCAGAGATTATGACTTAACCCATGTCAGGTGGACTCAGGTGATTTTATTATTGAGACACTGTTCGATATATTGATTTGAAGGAAGATTTGAATTGCTATGTGATTTTAGCACTAATTAGCAAGCAAAACCCTTTCCTAGGACTGATGGTGCGTTCCTCTACATGGTTCATGTGTAGTGGTCCTTAACAGTGTAGCTGCATAGCTGTAGAAAGAGCTGTGGTTCCAGGACAGGTTGGTGCTAACGATGTGAATTAGTTCTGTACCATGCCAAATGTGGCCATAGCACATGAAGTCATAAATAACCTACTGAAACATATTCTACTTTACTTTCCTCAAAAGATTACTTTCTAGCAAGACCTAAGGAGAGAAGTGGGGGCGCCACATTTTATACCTGTTGCCTGAATAACGCAGCTGAGCGAGCCAAAAATGAGCCTCAGAGACCGCTCACAGTGATCTGAGAAAGAATGTCAGGGTTTGTCAAGGTTGCGTATGAATAATGTCCTGGTGAAAAGGAAAAGAAATTGCTGTGGCAATTATTTTAATGAAAAGGAACACTCAGTATCAGACCTATACATTATCTTATTCATGAGCCACTCATTGATGTCTCAGATACGTATGAGGGTGGCTTTTGATGTGCTGCTTTGTATTTCTGTAAAAGCTTACTTCTGAGAAGTTCAAAGTGCTTTCCATGGACTTTCTCAGAGTCCCTTTCAACCCTTTTGTGGGCTGGATGGTGCGCGTTATTCTCATCTCGTAGGTGATGGGAAAGCTCAAATGCAGAGAGGTTAAGTGTGTGCTCAATGTTTCTCTTTTAGGACAGGCCCCAAGGCTCCTGGCTTCCAGAGAGTCCTCACAGTTGGCCCTATTACCTCTCTGACCTTTCATCACAAGGTTAGCATAGAATAGTTACTACAAAATAAAGGGCCTACCAACAGGAGAAGATGGATATTTTTAATTTAGTACCATCAGCTGCCTGAACTGAGTTTTCTTTCAGGATCTTGATGATACCATTTTGGATTCACGGCATGGGAAACTTTTCACATTCTTTTTATTATTATTTTTAGTTGGATATCACACAGTTGGGTTAACATTGTCAGTATTTCATCAGGTCTTCATAAGGTGACATCCTTAGCTGGTGGTGTGGAATGGTTCACTTTCTTATCACATTTCATGTCATTGTCAGGATAGAAGTATGCATTATAAAGCAACCTTGAGCATGTAGTCTACTTAGAACATAACCGAGATACGATCATTTGGGGAATACATTTTTTCCCCTGGGCAAAACTTTAGTATATTATTGGTTAATTGAACAGCTTTCTAGTGATTAAAACTTACTGTAGCCCACCAACATTATAGTTGGGTTGGGCCATAGTGTTCTAAGTACCAGCTGAACATAAGAATTGCTGAATTTTTAAATTTGTTTTATATATTAAATTATGAAAGTAATACATGCAAATAAAAATGAAGAGAATAAAATTTAGCTTATAGATAAAGGTTTAAGATGAAAAGTAAAGACCTCCCCCCATATTATTTTTCCCAAATTTTCTGCATTGTACTATAATATACTGTATTCTAACAGTAATGTTAAATAGATTTTCTTTAATCTATTTCAACTATATAAATCTAAAATTTTTTCTGTTAGTTATGTGGTATCCTATTGTATGGCTGTATCATAATTCATTTAATCACATCCCCTATTGGCAAACATTTAAGTTGAATCTATTTCTTTAATAATTAAAAAAAGCTATAATGAACAGTTCTACATACATGTAATTTTATGTGTCAAGATAAATGACTAATTTGTAGATAAGGAATTTATGGGTTAAAGTGTATCTATGTGCATATTTGTATGTGTATATTTTAAAATATATGCATAAAATATATAAATATGAATATAATATATACTTAAAATATATTACATATGGTCAGATATTTTAACATATGCTTGGTATATATTGCTACTTTTTCCCAAGGAGATTTAAAATAAAAAATATACGCTCTTAAATCCTAACCTTAAGAACCTACTGAATCAGGATCCCCTAGGGTGGTAGTTGCCTGTCATTATTTTTTTAAAGCCAAAGAATTAATTCTGAGTCACAGCTCAGTTAAATTCTCCATCCTATAGGATTTCCAGCCAAGAACATAAATACCGGTTTCCAGTCCATACTGTCTGTAAAAGTATAAATTCTGGAAGTTATAAAGACCAGATCTATTTTAATATAACTATCATCATTCTTGATATAGTAGAGAAGTCAGTGTCAAATTTTGTATCCTGCGCATTCCTCCAGGAAAACCAGAGGTAAATTCAGTGCAGTAGTAGATTTCTGCTTCACAACACAGGCATTTTGTGGTGACCGGCACTTAGCAAAAGGATTAAGCATCCACTAGAGCAGAATATGTGAAACTTATGCAGGCATAAAAGTTTCAGAGCTGAATATAAAACGAATGTGTTTAACTGTAAGGATGACATTTCATAGTCTGAGGAATTCCTGCATGTTATTTTTTATTACTGTTACCAACAATTTTCTCCATATATATATGGAGAGAGACAGAGAGAGAGAATATTAACAATCCTGTGATTTCAGCAAGAGTGTAGTTGTCTGGATACTTTTGTGTCCACCTGTGGTCTTGTCGAGAACTCTTCCTGGAAAAAAAGTGTGAGAATGCAATGGTATGCTTCTGCCTGTCCGAACAGTTGACTGCTCCTTTTGCACTTTTAGAAAATGTATTAGTAAGATAAGATCTCTTCTCAAAAGCCTGAAGGGATATCAAGAAATCACCACTCTGAACCCTTCTTTATTAAAAAAATACACAGAAACAAGCTTTGTCACAAGACAGTGCTCTCATTTATCAGGAAGCTATTATGCTCGGATAGAATAATTAGGCAAATGGCAGTGAGCTTATTGAATATTTCAAGGGGAAAAATTATTTCAAAGAAAAATATGTTACAAAAAATTATGTTAACATAATCCAAGTTACTGGCACATTCTGTTTTTCATTACCAAAGCATTGCTACCTTTTGAAGCACGAAGCTAATTTGAAGAGTGAACAAATTTAAATTAAAAACTATATTTTCACATTTTAAATGCATACCTTCAAATAATCTTGTCATATTAACATATTTAACTCAAAGAAAAATACAATGTTTGGAGAGATGTTGGGGGAAAGGGCAAAGTATCACATAAGAAGAATTCCTAGAGTATTTCATATTTTAGTGTTAGGAGTGAGGATACAAATTTAAGGATTTCACGGTACCTGTAGTTACCTTGACTAAGGTAAAGAGACCAGCTGCAGTTGTGGTTAAGTACTGCATCCAGGTTTGGGCCTCTCAGCACAGAAACAAGTTCCCATTCAAGCACAAGTTCCCATTCAAGCTAACTTATTCGACAAGTTAGCCTTGGAGAAGTCACTTAATCTCTCTATAATTTAACGTCATTGTCTGTGAAATGGTTAAAATTATGGCAGTTTAAAAATATAAAATACAAGATTATAGGGTTGCTAGGAGGTCATTGGATATGAAAATAGTTGGCACAGTGTCCAATACATGAGACGCTCAATAAATGCTAGTTATCATCATTATCCTTATTAACTGGATGTACCCCTGAGGCTCTTGTGGTTAGTTATCCCTAAGAGAGTTGTCCCCAAACCTCGTGCTTTGCAAATCCTTCATTTATGAGCAGAGAATCAGTAAAGGAAAAGGAAAGGGAAGAAGTAATATTTATGGGCACCAACTCTGTGCTGGATGCTCTGCTAGGCACTTTTTACCCATTATTTCATTTGATCTTTCCACCTAAGCTCAAAAAGTCAAAGAAAATAAGGCTTAACATGGTTATTACTTGCCAAAGTTCACGAAGTTAGCAAAGCATAGAGCAAGTATTCGCAACTTAGTGTATTTCCAAGGTTAGAAGCAAGAAGCCTCAATACTCACATACATACGATTGGCTTTATCCTCCCACAACCCACTGCCACCCCCAAAACCACTACTAATGCATAGTGACAGGGACTGCTACGTTGAACTTCAATGCCTCCATTCTTTAGGCAACAGGCTTTTTTCCTGTTAGGTTTCTGTTATCCAAGCAAGACTGCTTTTGTCATAGATATATGTATGTATCTATCTATCTATCTTTATTCTGATGGAGGAATACCCGGTATAATAATTGGCTCCTAAGGACTGAAAATTTTAGCCTCTTTCCTTCTATTGATTTGCTCTCCTTACAAGAGATCAGAAAATCTAGTCATTTCTACTTCACACTTAAATGAAAATATGATTTTCTAGTTCAATAGATTGTTCACTGTTTTATAGAGAAACCACATGATAGTAAATTTTTGCTTTTGACCCCTTGTGCTGGCATCACAGGGAGATAAAATAGCAGTAGCACTGACTTTAGAACTAGTGCACCCAGGTTTCAATCATACCCAACCATGTACTTCCAAGGTGTATGACTTTGAAAGTTGTTTATCCTCTTTTAGTCCCAGTTTTCTAACTGATTTTGAACAATAACAGTACCTATCCCATAATGTAATTTTTAGATAGAGGAGAAAATACACATTAAGCCCTTATACGGTTCCTGGCCCTCTTGAAGTCTGTTAAAGTGGTCATGGTAGCAAGAACTGCTGAGCACCCCACCTTCAGAACACCTATCATAGAGGTAGATTAATCCCAGTAGGTCAGTTTGATACCTAGTCACTGCTACAAAAGGAAGAAGAACATAAGTCCACATACACCATTACCGTGCCATTTGCCTGGCTGCAGCCTGTGGACATTTACCAGTTACGAAGGCTTTGGGAATCCAGACAATGAGCAGTAAACAGCTAAGTCTTCAGAGAAACCCAGTTAACCAGTATGTGTGGAGATCCCCATGGGGAAAGGGTAAATTTAAGCACGCATAATTTTAAAGGTGATCTTTATATATTGTGTATTTGCTAATTGGATAGATTTCACTTATTCTAGCTCTTTTTCTATGAGACCAGAAACTAAATTAAGAGGTTTAGAACATCTCATAAAATCTATATTGTTGGCATTCTTGGAAAAAAAAAAAAAACCTGAAGACCTGGTGACACTGGGTTTATGTTCAAACAAGGCAGTAATAAGGTAGACCTGTATATGGCTGCTCCCTTATTAAATAGAGTATACAATCTCTAGTGACCACAGACCTCAGCACTTGTAATATTGCATGTATACTCATACCAAGCAGGACTCACCACCATATATGAACCACCCAGCTCCTATAGGCATTTGAATGTTTGACTCATTTTAGAATACACACACGCAAACACACACACACACACACAATCAACTTCTTTAAATGTTCTTTGGTCACATCTTCCTTTTCCATTTATATTGAGGCTGATTTCTAGGGAATATTACCAGAATCACACCTCTATCTTTTAGCTCATGTAGTTCCCTGCTCTTCCATTGCAAAATTTAAACCCTTTATTGCACCCTTCTCTGGACAGAAGAGTCCTAATGAACACAAGATCACAGCACCTTGCACAGTACCTAGCCCTAAATTGTTAGGCAATGATGGGTATGGAATGGCTAACTGAAGAAATGAGAAATGTAACAAATTTGGGGTGCTTTTGAAATTGAACCTGTGAATGATTGGACTTGGGACCTTTAAACAATTCACTCATCCTTTGGTTTTATTTTATGTAATGTAAAGGCTGAATTGGGTAATCTACAAAGTATCTTTCAACTCTAAAACCCTTCAATACAATAAAATATCTAACTTCACTTGTCCATTTGATACCTATTTTAATCTCAACTATACTGAGTTGGGGTAAGCTACTGAAGTCTCTATAACCAGTATTCTAGCATTAATAATATAATCCTTGTCTCCTGAGGTCCTAGCAAGAACTAACTAATAAATGATGTGGAGAAATTCAGTCAAAAGACAAAAAGAAATGAGAAATTACATATTATATTTTCACAATTGCATTTGAAATGGTAATATCTGAGAGTCTATGTTTCACTTATGAGCAGAACTTTAACTATTAGTGCTTATAAAGGGAAAAATTAGTTCTAATTTTACATTATTTTTTCCCTGAAGAACTAATTTTTTTTTATTATTCTTTTCTTAACTTTTAACATAAAATCCTTCTACAAAATAGTGGCTCTGTTATAGTACATCTGTGGGTCCTGCATCCTTATTTCGTGATAATAAAAGCATTGTAATATGCATATCCCTTCCAATATCTCAAAGGCTAACACATGGATGGAAAGGAGCAGGTGCATCAAAACTGCCTGCTGCTTGAGGGAAATAATATAGGAAAAAATATAAGCCAGACAGAATAATTCATGGCAACTTATGGCCAGAACCTATAACCTAAATTCTCCAATAATCTTATGCATCAGGTCTTCAAAGATTTTGTTTTAGCACTTGTAAGTATTTTTCAATAATGCTTCAAATGACAAAATGTTCTAGTTAACAAAATTAGCTTAGGCTTGGAAGAGTTTGGAGGAGTGTTTTGGTCTTTCCCACTCTGGACTGAGGTGATTGCAATTGCTGTAGAGTCTGCCAGGCACTCTGTCATCTGGGACTTTTAGGAGAGAGGGGGGAATAGACTGTTGGAAAGCAGAGAGCTTCTAGCAACCCAGGGCTACGCATCTCTGCCATCTGTGTGTAGGGGAAGAACTCCCAGAGCTGATGCTCTGTGGGCCTCCACATCCCTGGATGGCAGAATATTATTGCAGATGTGACTGTCACTCATCTATAGGCTGGGAGAATCAGCTCTCTTGGTCAGCCTCGTGTGCAGCAGAATTAGCTATGGTGTCCCATGGAGGCACAGCTCCCTAAGCTGGAATAAATCCTTCTACTTTCTTTATAGGGTGTTTACAACTAGTCATGAAATTTCTGTCATTTGCAATAACATTTGCTCTTCATTAAGCAACTCCTCAGGATATTTGCAAAATCTCTAAAGACTATCCTTGCCTTCTCTTTTCTGTTTTTTTTTGTAATAATTTGCAGTATCAGTAAAAAAAAAAATGCTACTAGTAGCTGATGACATCCCAGCTACATATTGTCTTGCTATAGACACATATTATCTATATATCATGATGCTACAAATACATTCACTATAGCTTTTGTTATTAGTGATAAAGGATTTGCACTAAACTTCTACTTCTTTGCTAAATTATTATTGTTATTAGGACACATATTTTTAATACAGTTGTTTGAAGCAAGGCTGTGACTCTGAAACAGAATTGTGATATGTGGTTCACAAGAAAATTATAACTGATGTTGTATTAATGTTGCCCACATCCTACCATTCCAAAGGTCTGGCTTCTTTGAGACAAGTTGGAGCTGATCTGGATGGCATCACACACACACAAACACACAATCATCATATGCATATATTTATTCTCTGTTTTGTTTCTTCTTTGCTTCTGTATCTTGATGTTGATTGCTTACATTAGTTTTCTATTGGTGTGTAACAACCCACACTTGTTAGCTGTTTTAAACAACATTTATTATCTCATAGTTTCCATGAGTCAGGAGTCTGAACACAGCTTGGAGGAGTCCTCTGTGTAGAGTCTCCGAAGCTACAATCAAGATGTTGGCTGGGAGTGGGTATCATCTGAAGGCTTGAGTGAGGAAGATCTGCTTCACTGCTCAAGTAATTGTAGGCAGAATTCAATTCCCTGTGGCTGTAGAATTCATGGCAGCTTGCTTCTTCAAGACTAGAAAGAGAGATAGACTCTAGTAACGCAGACACTATGATATAGTCTTATATAATGTAACCATGTGCACATCATCACCTTTGCCATATTTCCTCGGTTAGAATCAACTCACATGTCCTGCCCAAACTCAGGGAAAGGAGTTACATGAAGACATGGCTATCACCAGGTAATGGTAATAGATGGCCACCCATGGTCTGTCTGCCACAGGGTTCCTCCACATACTCTCGTTCTTGGTGTGGCCCTAGTTGCTTCTCTTGTATTCCCACTTCCAGGTATGATATACTCTATTTCTTCTCATCTGACTCCCATTACTTTGGAGACATTATTCCTCTCTCAAAGACTGATCACAGAGGACCTTCAGGAATTTTGTATTTTTGCTTATTCAACAAGTGTTTATTATGTGCCTACTATTTGACAGTTATAGAAAAAAACATGAAATACACAAAGATGAGTAAAACTAATGAACCAAAGCAAAGACAAAAGCAAATGAAACACAGAGTCACTGCATTTGTGGATTTTGCACTCAAAGTTGGAACATCTATCTGCATACCCCAAAATAAATAGATATAAATGATCAAATATAATTCTCATAAGTACTATAAAGTGTGTATAAGGACAGGCAGCAAAAGCTTAGGAGCAGAATAACCCTCTAGTAAACCAGGCTACATCTAACTGCTTGAAGAAAGATAAGGAAATTACATTTGTTTCCTCATTTTAATCTCACAGCAACCTTACACGGTATGGATTAGTGGCCACATTTAATAAAAAAAGAAAACTGAGCTAAAAAATGGAGTCATAGTTCAAATAGTTTATAAGCCATGAAACTGAGATATGGTACCACACTTTCATTATAAAAATACCTGTGCCCTAGGTTGTTACTCATATAAGATAGGAAGGAATTTATTTAATTTTTCTATTTTTATCCTCAGTTTGGCCATAGACTTCATGTCATAGTTCTGGGCAAATTATCAAGCTATGTTGACTTTCAATTCAGTAACATTTAATAATTTTTTTCTAAAATAAATTTGAATTCCAATAGTGAGTAAACATTATTCAATTTGTCATTTTATTAGTAATGAGATGTAAGATTTAATTATTGTTATTGAGGACATCGCAACTTAAAACATCAGGTCTTAGAGATGTGTCTCATTTAAATGTGCATTTTAATAAAGCATTTGTTCTAAAAGTCGAAACATATTCTAATAGTTTCAACTAATCTCAAACTTAAGTATTTTGTGATGCATTAAAAGGAATATTTTTAGAAACAGAATTCATCAACATAGGTTTAGAATTAACATTCTATGTCTCAGCTTGATAGAGAATTCAACTGGAAAGACATTTTCCTCTCTGTGGGATTAGCATGCTTATATTCAATATTATAAATAGAATGGATCCATCGTCAATTGCAAATGGCTTCTTCCAAAATTATTTCTTCCTACTGGTATAAACGTAGACTATCTGTCATTGTACTATAGCATTATGGATGGTAAATATTTTTCTGTCTGAAATATAACAATGAAGTATTCAGATTATTGAATAATTTATAAAGAAGCAATTTAGGGGTGGCTTGGGCCTTTAGCCATCTATAACCTGGTTTTTATGGAAAAGTGGTATGAAGGGAAACCTTCTTTGCCAGCATTTGTTAATCTTCACTAATTAGGAAAAATGAAATATTTGAGTTGATAGATATCCAAATTATCCTGATTTGATCATTACACATTGTATACAGGTATCAAAATAACACACACAACCCACATTTGAGTACAACTATTACATATCAATATAAAAAGAAAAATAAGTAAAAAGAAAAATGTGAAAGATGAAAATGAACTTTTTATGACAATATTGAACTAACTAAATGGCTCGATGCAAAATTTCTTCCTCTTCTGTGGAAAGCCACGTCAGCAATTGCCTCACTGGCAATCCATTCATGTTTGCTATAACTTGCTAAGGCTCCCCATATCTGCATGAATTCAGTGATCTTGCTAGGACGTCTACAGTCCTCAACTGCAGGGCTTGGCGCATGTGATATTCTCCAAAATACCAACCAGTGATTTTTCTCCAACCAACAAGCCCTCTGGCATACGATAAGCACTCTAAAGAGCATGGGTTTTGTTTCGATTTTGGTTTTTGTAATGGTCAGTAATATTATGCTCAGGCAATGAAAAGATATGAACAGCTTTATAAAATCAGTTAGTGAAGGACCTCAGTGAGTGAGAAATTTGTTTTTGCTTGAGTATTTTTTTTGCACTGAGGAAAGTATTTAATGCAACCAATAATTACAGGTGAAGAGTTTCTAGTTCTGCAGTTACTCCATGTGAGGATCTTACAAATGGGTTTATGGAACAAACTAAAGTGGACCAGATGACCTCTGTGACTCACTCTAACCCTGAGATTCCCAGGTTCTATCTATTCTGTGATTACATTGGGGATAAGCCCAGTTATAAGGAAGCTGACCTACTATACTTGGCTGGCTTGATTGCAGACTTTGGGCATAATGCCATCTGCTTAATAATTATTAGTAAATAAAGATATTTCTACCAAAATATAAAGTTGTTTTATCATTTCTATCTTTAAACAGTAAAATTAACTCTTCGATCTACATGTGAAACTATTCTTTAAAAGGTGCTTTAGCAACTGAAGCAGTCTCTATTTTTATATCATCATTATACCTTTGATTACCAAGACAAATTGGTAAAAATTCCTTGTATGTATTATAGTGACCTTTATTATGGAGCAGTTATTTTTATTCAAAGAATAAATACACCTGAGGGAAACATTAGTTACCTCTACGAATCACCTTGAGGAAAATGACAGCTTTATTAAAAGTAATGGTTATAATGCTGATGTTGATAACAGTAATAATATTAGCAATAACAGACATTGATCACTAATCTGTGCTAGACACTCTAGTTGGTATTTTATATACATTGACGTGTTCAATCGTTATAACAACTTGTTGGATGGTTCTATTGTATTAGTCAGGGTTCTTCAGAGAAACAGAAGCAATAGGATCTCACACACACACACACGCACACACCCACACATGAGACACAGAGAGAGAGAGAGTAAGAGAAATTTATTTTGAGAAATTGGTTTATATAATTATGGATGCTAAGAATTCTTAAGATTACTGTTCTGCAAGCTGAAGACCTAGGAAAGTCATTGATATAATTCCAGTTTCAATCTGAAGGCCTGAGAACCAGGGCAGCCAATGGTGTAAATCCCAGTCCAACAGCAAGAAAAGACCCCTGTCCCAGGTCAAACAGGCAGGCAAGAGGAAAAAGGAGTAATCTCCTCCTTCCTCTGCCTTTTTGTTCCATTCAGGCCCTCAAGGTATTGGATAAAGCCCACCCACATTGGGGAGGACCATCTACTCTACTGAGTCCACCAATTCAAATGCTACTCTCATTTGCAAACAAACCTAGAAATAATGTTTAATCTGGACACCTCTGGTTGCAGTCAAATTGACACATAATACTGACCATCACAACTATTATTATCCCCATTTTATAGATGACATTACTGAGGCAGTCTTAACAAAGGATAGTGTGCTCGAAGTCTCAACTAAGTGTAGTGTTTACAGATTACAAAGATTTTTTTTTTCTTTTATGCAGGGTGGTTTGGTTAGTTGTTTTGGATTATCAGTGTATAGTATAGGTTCAGAGAAGTGCCACACATTTCTTTGGCCCTCCCAACTCCCCTGGGAGTTAAGGAACATAAGGAAGACATTTCTCATGCCATGATACATATAAGCATAATCACACTGCAATTTCAGTGGTTAAACATCCCACACCGTACTTTATAGTGAATCCAAGCTGAAAGGCTTGTAACTCAGGCCTTGGGGCTTCCAGCTAACACCTCAAGGAGCACGTTGGAGCTTTAAACAAAGGAAAACAATACAATACAAAACAAAGCCCAACCTATCTCAGAGAATGACAAATCCTACACGTTGAATTTCTTCACAATATGAATTAAGGCCCCACAAGCTAATTTCTAATGCCACTATGATTCATTAATGTCATTTCTAGGCAGAGTTGCTCACACCATTTGGTTTATTCCTCTGCAAAGACCGGAGTTTGTGATTAGCTCTATTCTGCCTTTGGCCTACATCTTCCTTACGTGGTGACTGAATCTCTGAATTGATTCTACCCCTCAAATGTCACATCAAAGCATGAAGCTCTTGCCTTGTCAAAAAGCATTCACCACCCAAAAGCAGAAGCTTTTACAAAATAACATCTTTTTCTGATTATAAAGATAACCCATGTTGACTTTAGAAAATTTTGAAAAATTTTGAGAAGAGTCTCAAGAATAAGTTGTTATTCTTGGTTTTTAAATTACCCAATTTACCACTGTTAACTTTGAGTTACACATCTGCTCAGTAATTTTTCTGTGGACATAAACACAATTTGAACCGCACTGTACATTCTATTTGTAAACTTTCTTTTTCTCTTTTGGGTATTTACCTAATTCTATAGCATCAACACACTTTCACATCATTCAATATTCTTCTGCAATGTCATTTGTAATGGCTCTGTACACATGAATTTATCTAACCAGTTCCTTATTTTGGTCTATTTAGGTTCTTATTTTTTTTTTTAATTTCTGAGTATGGTAAATAACAATAAAATGAACATCCTTATAGATAGCCATCTGATTGCATCTCTTATTAATTTCTTTGGTTAGACTTTGAGCAGAAAACCCTCTATATTAAAGCAATGTGAATTTTTAAGAAAAAAGTGTTTTGACAATGTTCCAAGTGATGGCTTCCTACAAAATGCCATTTTTTTGCGTTGTGAAAAATGGTTGGGGAGGTGTTTTGGTGGTGACTACCCCATCGGAAAGGGGTTTTTTATTCCTTCTCCGTGTCCTTCGATTGCCCAGCTGCTCCCATTTCAGCTGTTCCTATTCCCCAGTCTGAACTGCCATCACCTTCCAGACTACATTACCTGGAAACCAGGAAGCCTCCCTAATGAACTAACCTCACCTTCAGGCAAATCAACAGGACTTGCAGCTAAGGGCTAGGAAGAAGCATCAATAGACAAAAAGGAATGAATAACATTTGGGTTATTCTGCTGGTAAAAAACTTTATTGGAACAAGTAATTCAGTGGCCTAGACTGGATTTTAAAAGTAATTTTTGCTACGTGGGATCTGTTGTCTGCTGCAGGTGGTCAGAATGTGTAAAGGAACGTAGAAATTCTTGCTTCCACAGGCAGCTACTTTTGAAAGTGTGAGGCTTGATAGGATCAGGAATTAAATTAGGTTGTCTTTACTCTGGGGGACATTGAAGATCTATGAGGACCAAAATTCTGTTTTTATGTCATTATTTTATTGTATTCATAGCACGTGTATGTATTTGAAACTCATATACTTGCATGCTTGTTCATTCTCTATTTCCCTCTTTAGAAGGTAAGCTCCATGCGACAAGCACCTTGTCTAACTTGATCCCTTTATACCTGCATTACCTAGCATAGCACCCAGCATAGCTCTGGTCTCAAAGAACATTTGCAGGATAAAAGAATGAAAGGGTTATTATCTTCCTCTTACTCTTTGAATGTCTACATTTTTAGTGTGTAATAAATTATTTACTGATGATTTTTTGTTATATGGCCACAGGTATTTTCTCTGTATATGTTCATCTCTGTGGTTTTATTATATGTTCTTGAAAGACAAAGGAGCTTAATTTACAGGAAAAAAATGCACTCTTTGAATGCATATCTTAAAGGGCAAACTAACACAACCGTTTATTAAATGTTTGTTCACCAACTTGATGCTAATTAAAATTGTATTAACTTCTTATATTTAGTAGCAGATATCACTTACTGGATCTGGTATTTTCAAATATGGCTTACTGACATTTCATCTTGAAATGCTCTCTAAATCAGCACAAAATCATGCCTATCTCAAGTCTGATTATTGTAAGAATTTAAAAACTATTTGAATGGGGGGGGAAATCAGTGGAATCAATGATTTGCCGGTTAAGACTCAAAGGTTACATTTTCATGTTGATTGATTTGAATGGATTTAATATGTTTTAATGGAAACACAAATAAAATTTACATTATGATAAGTAATGTGGTTATATAAATACAGATGCTATGCAAATCTCACCTGCCCAGTTCTTTGTTAATGAAACTCATTTTTCTAAATGCTTATACATTTGTGATACATCGCCATCTGTGTTATTTATGTATGTCCACTTTGGGTTGCTTCTTAGAAAATCCTTAATTAATAGAGAGTTTAGGGAATAGAAAGAAAGTACAAATTTAAGAACATTAAAATATAACTGAAAAAACCATTTATTTTTATTAAAAAATAAAATAATGGTTTCAGATCTTACCTAGATTGGAACATGAACATCTTTCCCAACTGAAACGTTTCATTTTTTCCTTTTCTCACGTCTCCAGTGATATGAAGACTATACCCAGACAATACCCTCTCATAAGAGCCATCCCACCTCTCTGAGCTCCCAGCACAATAGATAATGCCTCACCTATAAGCACTTCCCAGAGCCTGTTGAAATAATCTATTTCAACAAATATTAACTGAGCACTTGCTACATGACAGTCACTGTGATGCTGTTACACCAAAGAAAGCCTTGCTTCATAGAACTTACTTTCTAGTAGGGAAGTCACTAGCCAAATATTTCAGTAGATTATGATATACTGTTAGGTAAATGAATGTTGTCAAGAGAAATCAAGCATGGTAAATAAATAGAGAATGACGGAGAGGGGGATATTCTAGGCTTCTCAGGATGGCATCTCTTGAGGAGGGGCATTTGATGAAGATCTGAACACAATGACAAAACAAGCCACAGATATCTGGGGAGAACATTGTAGATGGAGGAGGGCCTGGCAAATGCAAAAGCCCCAAAGCAGGAAGCAGAAACATCACCAACTATTTGACCAAAGGCAAGAAGGCGATGTAACTGAACAGGATGTTTGAAGATAAATGTGGAGGAAATGAGTCAGAGAGCAAGCCAGGAGACAGTTCTCAAACTTCTATTAGTAGCGTAGGAGACTTATTCTGGAGTAGGTGGATCAGAGCATTCGGGGGAGAGAGAGGTCCATGAAGCTAGATGTGAAGCACATTCCACATTCCGTCTTCATTTGCACTAAACCTAACAGGAATTTACCATTTCATTTAAGAATGAATGTAGATAACAAGCCACAGCATTATTGGTAGCACCTGTGATTTCATAATCAATAGAATTTAAAACATTTTCACATTGCAATATAATTATAGAAATATCAAAATATTATGTTCTTCACTACTTTGAGATGAGGATAGTTATTCTATGCATGTTACTTTATGCATCTTTTTAAATATTTTGATAACTACATTGCAGTAAAATTGGTTTTGTTTGTAACTTTGTCTTTTATTTTATACATTTAAAAAATATTCCTCTGAGTAGGTGTCCATAGGCTTCACCAGACTACTAAAGGTGTCCATCATACAAAAATAGTTTGAAAATATAGTAAAGTAAATGCTTTGGGCATTAATCACTATTTTTAAACAAAGGGGAATAACATAGAAGCTATCACAATGTATGACACATAGTAAGTATGTGCTAGATGTGTCTTTTATGAAACTTTTTTGTTGTGTGTGCCTATGAGAAAGAGAGAGAGAGAGTTTTGGGTCATGACCTAAGATATCTTTCTCACTGTGGACTGTAATAAAAAAAAAAAAGTTTGCCTGTCAGTGTGTTAGGGTGGAAGCCTATTGACAAGAGTTAGGATTTGTGAACTCTGAGGAAATCTTCAGTCCCCAGAATGTAGAAAGTGCCACACAGATGCTTGTTTGTGAACAGACCTATAAAAGAAATATGTTCTTTCTGCTTCAAGTTTCATCCTTTTATCAGTGTTTTCAATTTCCATTTTTTTTTTTTCTTTTTTTAACTACCTCTCCCGGTCCCAGCATTAACCTCTCTTTCTTCTAAATTTTGAGCCTCTACCTCTTCATCAACATTGAGCCTATAAACACACTTAGGAGTCTCCCTCAAACCATGACCTTCTATTCCGGAAGCCATAGATTCTTTCCTTCCCTGTAATTACATTAAAATACTATGAATGTATCTACTAAACAGGAAATATCTGGTGGGCACCATCTACGTTCAGGCAACGGGAGCCAGGCGTTGCCTTCCTAGGACACACAATTTCGCAACCCACTGCATTCTGGCTTCCATTCCCACAACGCCACTGAAAGAGCTTTTTTCTCACATCGTCAGTGACATTCTAAATCCCAAATTCAATGGACATCTTTTAATCTTCATCTTCCTTGACCCTTGATTATCTCTCTGTTTTTATTTTCCATGCCAATTTGGCTTATACCTTACTATCAGTGATATCAAACTACTTAGTTACCTAACTTCCTGTTTCCTTTTCCTCTTTCACTGCACACATTTTCCCCATTGACTGGAATGCCTTTTGTCTCTGATGTTCTTTTAGCAAATTTCTAACCTTCCTTTAAATGCAGGGGCAAGTATTGCCTCCTCGGTGATTCTCTCCACCTCCCCTCCCCCTTTCACGAGACACATATTCCTCCAGAGTGGATCCCCTCATTCTCTCTGTTACTGTCACCAGATCTCATGTATCGTACACACACACACACACATATATGCACACATACATATCATCTTGAATTTGGACTAATTATTTTCTTACCCATCTTCTGTTCTTACCCATCTTGGAAGTTTCTTTGAAGGCAAGGAATAACTCTTAACACAATGCTTTGAAGAGAGTATATGCTCAAAAAATGCTTTTGAGAGAATATATGAATGAATGAATGAAAGGATTGCTTCTATAATTTCATCAACAATTAATTAAACCCCATATCTATGGAAGTGCCCAGCATGGAGCAGATTCTCAATAATATTTGTTGACCAAGTTATATTTTATTCGTAAGAGTAAAATTTTAAAACTATAGAATAATATGTAAAAATAATTCTTAAATGTGGATATATTTTGCCTGTTTTAGACATAGTCCCAGTAGCCAATTGTTTTAATAATTGTTATCTAATTCCTTTTATTATTTTTTCTTTTTTATCTATATAATCATTGGTAAAGTCATTGATTCCTTAGTCATTTCTAAAGAATCATTTTGGAGAGAGACTGAAATGTTAGTCTTCATTAAAGCATTATATGGTTTTTTTTTTTTTATTTCAACAAATTGATTACATTGCTCTTCTGTGTATTCAACTCTTCTTCAAAGTGGCACTGATACTTTACAACATTGAAGTTTAAAGCCTTTATTAGGGACTTGGTACCTGTGCTTACCAGGGAAAAGAACAAAAACATCTATCTCCAACAGATGACAGGGTCTGAGCACAGAGGCATTTATTCTAAACCTGCAATTTATCAGCAATGGTGAATCAAGGCCCCCTGTCAAATACAAGCACTGGGGTAGAGAACAAGTAATTTTACCTCATTGAAGAAAGCATTATTAACCTGCTCATATACTCTATGTGTGCCCTTGTCTATCAGCCAGCTTCCATTCTTCCTCTGATTGAGTGCGTATACTCATCTATGTCTTGACATTGGCCATAGATTGAGAAAGTCAGGCATTTGTGCCACAAGGTTTGAACATTAATGATAAATATTTCTGAACTTCCAGGAATTATTGATGTTATTGTAGCTTCAAGTGCCATGCCACTCTTTTCTGCACCTTCTGAGAAATAGCTTCCCAGTTTGTCAAAGGAAATGAATGCTACAATGATGTTTTCAAGAATAGGCAGAAACATCTAAAGAGAATTGTTGTCACCTGGAATCTTCCTATAAATGTGCATGAAAAGCTCACTGAGCAGAACTCAATGGCCTCCTATTATTCCAAAAAGAAGAGAAACAACAATACCTTTTACACCAAAGAGCCAACCCAATATTTAGGCATAATCCTAAAAAATATTAGAATATGGAAATCTTTATTTTATAAACAATGTACTTTAATAAAATATTCACTATGCATATTCAAAAACTTGGATATTTTTCCTACACAAATATCATTTCTTAGTCAATTAAGCAATATGTTTTGGGAAATAGCAACTTGGGCAAAATTGAACGAATATATACTGAACCTGGAACTAGTTTATGTGAGAAAAATACATTGATACAAAGAACTTAAACGTTTAGCACTTGGAAAATGTGTTAAAAATCAAGGTTTGTTTTTGTTTTTTGTTTTTTTTGACTTAAATGAGATTTATTTACCTAACTGTAGTGCATTAAGACAACAAAAATAAATTCATAATCTCTTTAGCGAACTTTGTCATGCCTCCAACTTGTGAAATCAGCACAGCATTCTGTAGAAATTAAGTCATCGAGGGCAGTAAAGGAAAAGACATTGCTAAGATGATTAGGCCAAATTAAGAAAGAGCGTGTATATGCCTCATCTGTTTAGGCTGCTGTATTAGTTCTCTAGGGCTGCTGTAACAAATGACCAAAAACTGGGTGGCCTAAAACAGTAGAAATTTATTCTCTCACAGTTCTAGAGGCTAAAGTCTGAAATCAAGCCTGAAAAGCAGAAGCCTGAAAATTACATGCTCTGCAGAGGCTCTAGGAGAGAATCCTTCCTTTGCTTAGGGTGGTTGCTGGCAGTCCTTGGCATTTCTTGGCTAATAGCTGCACCACTTCAGCTTCTGCCTCTGTCTTCACATGGCTATATTTCCACTCTGATTGTCCCTCTAGCTTCAGATCTCCCTTTCTTTATAAGGACACCAGCCATTAGATTTGGAGACTATGCTAATCTAGTATGAGGTTATCTTAACTAATTTCATCTGCAAAGACCCTATTTCCAAATAAGATCATATTCTGAGCTTCCAGGTAGACATGAATTTTGGAGGGACAAAATTTATTTAACCCAGTACAGTTGCTATACTATTTTATTTGAAATAATGATTGGTTATATGAGGACTCTAAACCATTCATAACAAATCAATTATAGCTACCTGTAAGTATGGAAGGAAGATTTAGTGAGAAAACCACAATTAGACTCCCAGAACTGTACCAGGAAACAGAATCAAATGAGAACAGAAATCCGGTAGCGATAAAGTACCAATAAGTCACACTTGTCATTTGAATATTAACATTATATATCATTCCCCATTTACTTTTTAGTATTGTTAGTTTTATATCTAAATATGAAACCATTTTGTTTGCAAGAATCATTACCTCTTTATGCGTGCTAAATTATATGTCCCCCCTTCCTGAGTAGTCATTCCTCTATCTTGGACTGTATTCTTTAGCATTATAACCCGTCCGTACTTCCTGCTAACACACTACAATTGCTTCCTTTGAATCCTTTGTCCAGCCTGCCCCCTCTGCCTGGACACTTTCCTCCAGCCCCCTCCTCCATGCATATTCTGGGCTTGCTCATCTTTATCTTCTCACCTCCATTGGCGCCTCCTAAAACCAGACTCCCCAAGCACAGTCCTCAGCTTTATTCTGGGCTGTGCATACTCTCTCCATCTCCTATATTGCTCAGTGCAAAGCATTTTCTTTGCCTTTACCAAGCAGCTTGATAATTGCCTGTTTATTATCTGATTTCTCTTACTATATGGTGAGTTCTTGTAAGGCTGGGAAGGTTTGGGCAGCACATAATAGGTCCAGAAAAGTCTGTGAAAGCAAATGAATAAATAATGAAATGAAGATCAAATCAAGGCACTGTTCTAGGCACTTACTAGAGACTGAGTAATGCATTGATTCTGACCTCAGAGAGCTTGCATGTATAGGTGACGTGCTTATAAATCACCATGTGTTAACAGAGACAATCTCTACCTAGTGGTAAAGTAGAGGTAAAATGAAAAACATTAGGAAATTAGCAGATTGAGTAATTATTCCAACTGGGGTATGCTCTCTAGAGAATATTTCTTGACAGATGTTGTATCGAAGCTGAGCATTAAAGAATAGGTGTTATTTGCAAAGATGGGCTAGTGAGGCAGATCAGGGTGCTGGGAAATAGTGAAGAGAGGAGAGACCTTTTAAGCACAAGGAGAAAAAAAGGCATGAGTATAGGCATGAAGGTATGTAAGAGCAGGACCCCTGTGAAAAACAGCAAATAATTCAACTTCAATGCAGCATTGCAAACGTGATTAGATCACTGTGGTGAAAAACAACTGAAAAGTTGTGTGGGAGATAGATCACAGAGGCCTTGAATGACAGTGCAAAGAGATGTCACAGGAACATATCAAAAGGAATGGTGTTCAGAGCTGTCTGCCTTTGTGTGGGGAGCTTGACTGCCCAATCAAAAGAGTCTCTGAAGAAGTTTTGAAGGAGTCAGAGTACAGCATCAGGACAGCACATGGCTGAGGGAACAACCATCCCTCGGTAAGGGACAGGAGAAGAAAGGCATATCAAAAAAAAAAAGTAATAAAGAACATAAGTCTGATTTAGAAAGGAGGAGATGACCAGATCTAATGCAATCTAATGGAAGCAAAGGCAAACAAGATATGAAGATGGAGGTAGTTACTGGCAAAGATAGAGGAAGAAGAGAACTAAAAAATAAGCGTGTTTGGAACAGGAGGTCATTATCTTAAGCAGGAAAAGTCAGACACAGAAAGACAAATATTATATATTCTCACAGGTGGGAGCTAAATAATGTGTACACATGGATGCAGAGAGTAGAATAATAGACAATGGAGACTCGGAAGAGTGAGGAGATGGGAGGGGAGTAGATGAGAAATTATTAATGGGTACATTATTCGGATGATGGACACCCTAAAAGCCCTGACTTGACCACTATGCAATCTATGCATCTGACAAAACTGCATTTGTGCCTCATACATCTATTTAAAAAGAAATAGTGAGCCCTGGTGTTCCTCTGTGAGGTGGCACTCATGCCCCAGCCAAGAAAGCAGTGTGCTCATTTGTGTCCAATAGCATTTTAAGTTGTTTCAATGGCGTGCTACTCAAATTGTCATCTGCCGGAGGGGGCTGTTTTGCAAACCTTGGGTTACCCCTTCAATGACAAAATGCAGAAATTGAACGTAAGCATTTAGAAACAATTGCAGCAATTTGATATTGTCACAATATCCATGCCATTTTTATTTTACAAAAATATCAGTATACAGCGGATGGACAAGAAAAAAAACAAAGAACAAAAGAATAAAATTGGTTCTTCACCACATATAGATTGAGAAGCTCTGTTTTTTAAAGCCAAATAGTCTTACCGAAATAAAGGGTAGTTGACCTGTCTGCTCCTCTGGGAGCTTGTCAGCTCTGTGTAGGAGGCAGGAGGATGTATCTGAATCCTTTCTGAAGCCCTAGCTTCAAGCATGGGGTAGAACATACCACATGTGATAGATAAATAATTAGAATGGAATTGATCTTGATAACTAGTTGGTTGTTTTTTTACTGCTGAGAGAGCAGTTTCAGGTTGGCCACTTGGGCAGAAGTCATAGACCTGGAACTTAAGAGAAATGAATAGACATAAGCAGGCATAAGCAACAACGGGTAACCCTCATTAGATTCCGAAAAGTGGGAAGAGACCTGAAGTGGACTAGACAGGGTAGACCATCTGTATGCTTCAAACTTTGGGAAAGAAATTGTTGGAAATGAAGGGGCCCAAGTTGGAGATCGAGTAGAGGCTAAAACTGAAAGTCTTTAAAGTGACAAGGCACAGTGAGGTCCCACTGGTGGGCACACTTCTCTTCTGAAATTATTGCTTTTTCTCTGGACCAGAGAATTGGAAAAGTGCTTCTGATTTGCAAGATTCTGAGCATGATCCATCCCAAAGTAAGCAACCTGGAGTCCTTGACCCAACAAAACTCTGCCCTCAGTGACAACTTTCTCTAAGAAAGACAGATGATTACTAACTTCACTGCAACATGCTCAGTGCTGTTGACAGACTGAAGCCGTTCTGGGCTAAGGGTCTGCTACAGGCCTGTGAGAGCTTTTCTTGTTACACTTGATCTACCTAAAGAATTTCAATTAGTTTCCATCTGTGAAATATAAAATTGAAATCTTCTGAATGCCCTGAGCTCTTTCTAAGCACTGGACTATGTTGCCAAACTGACAATTTGCTAGGAATCTAGGCCATATTTCAGAGAATCAGAGTCTCGACAAACTCAAAAGTGTGTTAGTGATAATCTAGCCAGGCTTCCATTTTACAGAAAGGCACAGAGTAGTAAAATAATTAGGTCAAGCTCATCTAATGAGCTATTTATGATCATCTAGAATGATAATTTTATGTCTGTGAAACTCTGAACACTTTCCACTACACCTGAATGCTTCAGTCAAACAACATGCTCAGAACACTTCCATTAGCCTGCAGTTGGGCAAAATCATCTAACACAAAGCCTGTTTTAAAGAAGGTGTTGGGTATCTCATGTAATTTATTGAATACTGTACATTACAAAGAAACTACGACTTTTTCATATCATCCTACAGTTGAAACATCTACTTCAGACCATCCTAAGTACGGGATCATCTGTAGATTCAAGGGGACCATTATGGGTGGAATGTTTGTGTCTATACAAGATTCATACACTGGAACCCCAGTCCCCAGTGTGATGGCATTGGGAAGTGGGGCCTTTAGGAGGTGATTAAGTTTAGATTAGGTCATGAGGGTGAGATCTTCATGACAGGATTAATGCCCTTATGAAACAGAGGAAGAGACACAAGATTGCTCTCTTTTTCTCCCTGGAGATCAGAGCTGTTGACCATGCCCTCACCAGACATGGAATCTGCCAGCACCTTGATCTTGGGCTTCCCAGGCTCTAGAAATGTGAGAAATAAATTTCTGTTGTTTAAGTCACCCAGCCTTTGGTGATATGTTACGGCAGCCCAAACTGATTAAGACAAGGACAATATGAAGGCATCATCTTGAAGTGCTAGGAAGGTCCTTAAAACTGCGGACAAGGTAACTGATAGGCAAGTCAGCGAGAAAGAAGGAATCCAGTTGTAGACTAATAAAAGCAGTTATTAATGCCTTCATCTTCATCCCAAATGGTAGGAATGTGAAGTTACCTGGAGAAGATCCTCTAACTGATATTTAGGTGGCCTTAGGAGCTTTTATAGGGTAAATTTGACCTCCAATGTGGGCAAGGAGGGGGAAGCTAAAGTTAAATCAGACAGTAAGGATGACTGAGTACTATCCCTCCCTCCAGCACATAAGCTAATTAGACAGTCAAATTAAAGACTGTTATATAAAGAAACACCCACACATACATACCCTATTCATCAACTAACTAAGTTTGGGAAATGTATTACTGATAGATTGCATTTGCAGGTTGGAGAATTAGAAAGGAATCATTGACTTTCATTTTATTTGTTTGGAAGTATATACTTTTTTAAAAATTAATATCTATTGATATAATAAGATGTGCCAAGCACTGTTCTACATACTTTTTATGTATTTATGGATTAAAACTATGCGATAAGTTAGATGCTGCTTTGTTCTCCACTTCACAGATAAGGAAACTGAGGCACAGGGAGGATGATTAAAGTGCCTGAGACCAGTCATATGCAAACCAGGAATATTGGTTTCCTTTTGATGCTGTAATAAATGACCACACACATAATAGCTTAAGACAACACATATTTATTCTCCTTCAGTTTCAGAGGCTGGAAGTCTACAATGAGTTGGCAGGGCGGGTTCCTTTTGGAGGATCTAGGGTGGAATCATTTTCCTTGTCTCTTCTAAACTCTAGACGCCACCTGCATTCCTTGGCTTGTGGCCTCATCCTTTATCTATGAAGCCAGCAGCAGAGCATCTTCTAATCTCTCTCTCGTTCTCTCACTCCCTTTCTCTGCTTCCATTATTACTTGGCCTTTTCTGATCCTGACCCACTTGCCTTCCTCTTATCAAGACCCTTGCAATTCCATTGTGCCTGCCAAGTATCCTAAGATAATTTCTGCATCTCAAGATACTTAGTCACACCTAGTGATACAAAGTTATTTTTTATTAGACAAGGTAACATATTCAGAATTCTTGGGATTAGGATGTGGACCTTTTTGGGAGGCCAGTATTCTGTCTTCCACAGAGGATTCAAACCCAGGAAGTCTGGCTGTGTATCCTGCTTCCTTAAATCACTGCACTATAGTGGCTGAAAAAATATTTACATGATTTATCTTCAGGGTGTGCTACATGCCAAGTGTTTACCTCACGTTGCGTATGCAATACCAAAGAAAACAACTACGATCCAACCCATATATGAAATAATGGCATAAAAAATATGCAATCATTGTTAGAAATTTTGTTAAATTCTATAAAGCAAAAAATGGTGTGCTATGAAAAGGATATTGGGGGCAGGGACACTACAAAATTGCAAATTAGAAGTCAGGGAAGGTTTCTTTAAGCAAAGACTCAAAGGGTGAAAATGTTTGCCTTTAGATGACACAAGACCATCAAATTAGTTATGTTCATATAAATAATACTTGAAAGAAATTTTAAAAAGTATTGACAGTTTTTAGATTAAGAGATTAAATTATGGGTGATTGCACCTTTCTTTTTCTTTCTTTATTTCTATACTTCTCAATTTTTCTAAAGTAATGAAATATTATCTTAAAATTAGGAAAATGAAAGAAACATTATTTTATAAAAGAGATGAGGTATATGTTGCCTTTTAAGATCGAATCTGTAGGAAGTTTTCTCAATCAGCTGTAAAAATGGATACTGGAGCTATTATCAAAGTTTATTCTAGAAAGTAATAACTCTCATTCAAATGCATTAAAACTTCTTTGAGATCCGTGCTTCCTTAAATTGTCATTCTGCTTTATACTGAACAGCGTGGTACCATGGGAAAAAGGGTGAGGCCAATGCTCTAAAATGGAATCAAAACTAGAAAATATTAGAAAAACTAACCATTTACCTTTTTCAAGTTATGATGCTTTTAATCTTAAGTTTGCTTATATTCTGGGCATGAGAAGGGCATTGCCAATACTGAAATCCAGTGCTAGTCACTTCTAATGCTCTAAGAAACCTGTGCAGTCTATATTTAGAACAATTGACTCAATAGGGGAAAAAAAAAAAAGAAACAGGGCTCTTTCATCAGTGTTTGATCTGAAAGATGCGTCCAAATGCTGGTCAGCTTTGCACTGAATGTTTCCATGGGCAACGGTTCTAAGAACTTCATATGAATAAGAAAGAACAGGCAAAAGTAATGCTGTCTGAACATTTATCCCTGTGGCCACGTCCATTTTATTCATGTGGCTGTCTGGATTCAGATCTTAACATTTTGTTGATTTATTTCCCTGAGCCCTTAACCATCCTCCCTTGGGATACTGAAATGCAAACCTAATTAGCTTCCCTTATCATTCCTCATTATCCTATCCCAGTCTTTCAATCCAGTGCTGCTGAGTGGATCTGGCAAAATGATGGTCTCACTGCATCCTTCCCAGCTCAAAAAATCAATGTAATGCTACAGCTACTTACTATGTGTCAGGCATTACGTGAGAACATATGAACTTACCAGTATAAGTAAGAAATAGCCTCTTCCCTCAAGAATACTCAAGGAGTTTTACAATCTACTGGGCAGAGGAACTATTGCACAATGATCTCTAATCCAGGCTGGATGACATCAGTGACTGCTAGAGGTCCAAGGAGCAGGCTTTAAGAGCACAGCAAATTATATAAAAGCTCAATCTCTAGCTAATTGGAATAACTTGGTGGGCCTTTTTTTGCTGGTTCCAACCTATTTTTCTAGATTTAGCCCATTCTCTGCCTTCATAAACTTTTATCTCTACCTTGGCCATTTCCAAAATCTCCTAAAGATAATTCTCCATTTTTTTAAATGGAAAGTTTAAGAAAATTTGAATCAAACTTCTTTAAATAATGATGGAAATATATTAACACACACCTGAAAAGTGTAAAGATACATCTAAATTTTTAGAAACTAAAAGTGAAGCTTCTGGTGAGGCTTAAACCAGCAACTAAAATAATTTTCCCTAATCCTTGGTTTCCCTCTTCTTTGATTCTAAATTTTACCAGGCTGGGAATCCTTGGAAATTCTAGGCTCAGCCTCAAGTATAATAGCAGAAAAAGGGCTTAGTTCTAGACCGCAGTTCCTTGTATCAACTGCAAAAAAGAGAACTATTCGCTATGTATCTAACGAAATTCATGAACCTTGTTCTCATTGTTCTGAATTGAATGACAGCCACATCCCTGAATCAAGTATTGTCATGGGAGCCTTATATCCATTGTCTTAACCCAATTTGGACACATCCCTAGAGGTGATGGTGGCATGTCAGCTATTAGCTACATACTGAAAATGGGGAGTATTTACCTAAAGGGAGAATTTGGTACTGCTTTACCACAAGAAGAAAGAATAAACTAGATGACAAAATAAATAAATATGAAAAGAATTAATTTAACGAGCAACCAAATAATTAATACCTTTTTTGAGCCTCATCATTCTTGAACAATATTTTCCATAATATTCCCTTATGCTATTGAAAGAATACCCAATTGAAACATTGTTTAAAGTCAGATAAAGCTTGCCTCATATAACATACTGTGTTTTCCCAACAAAATCTGGCATGGTAGTTTGCACAAAATCAGTGCAAACTCAACAAGTTTTTAATCATTTCTTTTTCAAAAAATTTCCACTTCCCTACCATTCTACCTCTTTTTTCCTTGAAAGTGACCAGTATTCTCTCTAATTTTAAAACTCAAGCTTTTCCCTTAGTTTTCATATTTTTCAAATTCTGAAGCATTTGACTCTCAACTCCACCTAGTACCTCCACTTTTGAAAACTTCGTGCTGTAACTTCCATGTGTGGCATTCCTCTGTCTCTCTTCCCATTTCTCTGAGGTCTCTTTTCATTTACAATTCAATTGTTTTGTTTCCTTCTCTCAACCAGTTGCCAACTGACTTAAGTTAATTTGGGAATTTAAAATTGCCATGTGTTGGTCTGCCTTTAACCATTAGTGGATGTTGAAGGCTGTGTGTTCTCGTTCTTTCTTTGCTCATGAGTTTTATGTTACAATAAAATCAAACCTCAGACCTATTAATAATAATTCCTCTCATTAATTAGCAAACACACACATCCGTGTGTGTGTATGTTATATCTCAAGCCATACTTTCTGTAAGCTCAGTGAGGTCCGCAATTTGTCATTTTAGGCTTTTGGACAAGTACTTTGCACAAAGGGTTCACCTTTGTGGCAGATAGAATAATATTCTAACAGCAGGATCAGCTGATTTTTCAGAGGACCAGGTCTCAGTGACCTCTCATGAATAGACCAATCAGAACTTGAGCAATAGAGCTTGTTTCCAGGCTGCCAGGCTGCTGGGTTTGCTGTGTCGCGTGCTTGGTTCACAAGGGTAGTAATTGCCTTTCTGGTCTATTAAGCTACCACAGTTTTTGAAACCAATGCATTTTATCAATAAGTAATGTTTTTAGAAGTCCTAAAAATATTATAAAGATCTGCAGTAGCCATCTCTGGAATTTGAACTCCTGATTTGGGTACTTCAAACATTCATTTCCTTTAGGGTAGAGATTAGAGTTGACTACACATATATATCACACAACTTTTATGGAGAGATTTTAAAATCAGTTATAAAAAATATAACAGAAACTCTAAATTTAGGTCCTCCTCAAGGTTTGCAGTGAGGGAAACACTGAATGAGATTTATATCCTGAATTCTGTGGAAACTACTCTACGGGTCTTGAGATGTCAATGAATCATCTGAAAGTATAGGAGAAATTGTACTCACAGTACGTCTGCCTTTTTCTAAGCAGATAGTTTATAGATTTCCTCATGTTGTTAGAAGTATCGATGATCTGCTCGTGATAAAGAACAAGTTTTTCATTATGGATATAAAAAGTGAGACCCATCCCTTCATTCATTCATTTACTCATACAAAAAGTTTGCACTCAATGCTTTTAATAAGCCAAACATTCTGGGACATAGGAAAACAGTGGAGAACATACTGAATAAATTCCTTATAATAATGGAGTGAAGAATACAGGTAATAAAAAATAAAGATAAAGCTATCTGGTATACTTAATTTCAGGTACTAGAAAGCATACCATAAAAGAGTACGTAAATAAATAAATAATAAATCTATACAGAGAGATGGTGACCAAAACCTACTTTGGATACTGCAAGTAATAATTTAGTGACCTATTATTACCCAGTTCTGGATCATTCCAAAATATACATAATTAACTCTGTCTTCTTCTCTCTGTGCTAGGTCACACATATTTCTAATGGCCTGCTGGGTGCCATTAGGTATTTGCCACATTGTTTTCTATAAGTCAAAGTTTCCCAAAACAGGGTTGACATTTTGCTCCCATTCATTCCTACCGTGCTTTGACTCAGCCCCAACCCATGCCCATTTTTATTTCTCTTCACTTTATTTTTATTCAATTCACCACCAAATCCCATTCATCCTCCTAAGCTCAGTTCTCCAAAGCTTTTTTTCACTCTTCACTCTCCCTTTCCCCTCTCGCAGCTCATTATGCAATCACTTTCCAACTCTAGCACGAGGATCCCTCACTTCCAAATGTACATTTTAAATGTGCATTTTATAAGAAACGTTAGGGTCCACAGGTTATTGGCCTGCTATAAAACCTTTATTGTTTCATCATTGCTTCTCAAATCAAGGTCAAACTCCTGACCTGGAAGAGTCTGTATTTTGTGCTGCCAGCTTGCTTTGTCTCCAACTTCCTAACACTAAACTCTCACCAAAAGGCGCCATGTAGACTTCTCAGAGGTCATTCTAGGTAGTTTCACTTTGTGTCTTTGGCAATAATATGTGATAAATAGTCACAGCTGTTGTAATTATTGTTGAGCACTTACTGTGAGTCTGACATAGGCACTTTGTAAGTATGGAGAGCAGGTTAAATAACACAGTGCTAAGAACTCAGGCTTTGAGTGCTAGCTCTGCTGTTTACTTAACCGTCAGACTTGTACAAGCTACCTAAATCCTGCACTTCCGTTTCTTTGTATATTGAATGAGATAAAACAGCACCTACTTCATAGGCTGCAGTGAAGAGTAGAAAAAAGATGATGAAGCTTCACGCACTGCCTGATGCGTGATCACATAGTTGTTCAGTGAATATTGATTATTATTATCATCAAAATTTATAGCATGTATTCAAAATACAATAGGTATTATCTCTTTTTCTGTTGGTGGCTTGCCGGAAGTGCAGACACTATGTATTCATCTGTTAGATACTCTTGTCTTCATTTCAGCATGTCTTTGGGAAATCTTTGCCACTTCCTTGCAATCTTATCTATGAAGCCTTTGTGGATTTCCCTCTCGTCAATGTCACTTTTCTTTGTTTATACAGGGTTTAGGATAGTCTTAATGTGGCAGAGGTTCTTGTGTACATGTCTTACCTTCCAGCACTAGCTAGCACAGTAACTCCTCTGGGAGACCACATACTAGAGTAATAAGAAACAAGGCTTGGGTAAAACGACTTCATCTTGCATTTAGCTCTATGACTTATCAGTCATAGAGCTGACTCTGTGACAATGAACAGGTTACTTAACCTTTCTGATTATCAATTTTCTAATCTCTTAAATAAGAACAATAATGCCTTTCTCCTGATGCGTTCATGAGAATTAAATAATCTGACATAGGACAAGCACCTACTATAGTCCCTATCATGTAGGAAGAGTCCAGTTCAAAATAAGTTCCCTACTTCATGTTCTTCCCAAGATAATAAATTTACTCAGGCTCGTATCATTCATAGCAATTAGCGTATTTAGAAATAGTTAACTTTTAGAAAATAATAAATTAATTTGTTTTACATCCAGTGGTAGAAAATGGCACAGAATACAAAGTGAGAACAAATATACAAAGTGAGAACACATTGCAGTATAAAAATACTAGCTGTTCAGATGTTTGCTATGATTCTATCTTTTTAAATACGCAATTTAATAATTGCATATTAGTAATATCCACAGAGTTTTATCTTTCACAGTAAACAAGCCAACAGCCTGAAAAACTGATCTTTGTAAAACCCTTACCAAAGCAAAGTAATTTCTCACTAGTCTTAGCATGCATTGCACTATGGAAGTATCTTGGTCATAGATTTTTAACCCTTGAATTATCATTGCTAATTTACATCTCTGTTTTTCCTACTAAACTATGATTACTCAAAGAAAAATCCCCTTCTTTATCATTTTCCATCCTTTGTCCCTGACCTAACACCTGTCCTATAGAATATGCCAGGCAATAGGCCTCAAACTTTACACAACAAAAGAGATTATTATAATGTGCCTGGCATGTCCAGCATTCCAAGTGAATACAGAGAAGAAGCTTCTGACCTCAACACCTCATATAGAAGAGTCCAGCAAGACTTCTGAGAAAGTGATGTTTGCATGGAGTTTCAATAGATAAAGGAGAAGAAAGTTTACTATGAACAGAAAACTCACTTGTTGACTCAATGAATATGTCTTTTAGTTAAATCTCAAAGAAATGTAGATTATAACATTGGCTGCAGAGCTTAACCATGAAAAGGCTCACATTATCATTACAACAAAGCTGTACCCCTTGCTAATTGAAGTATGTTCATTAATTGAAAAAAAAAGTACACCCAGGGAATGAAGATACCTGATAAGTCAGCTTATAAATCAGATCCTTTTAAATTACTCTGAGGTGTTCCATTGTTTCAAAAAATAGGTGTCCCTGAAGACCTCCAAAAATATGTCTGAGTGAAGATAATATATGCTTTTATCCCTCCAGTTAATTCGTGAACCTGAGTAATTAGATAAATTGGCTGCCAATATGTACCTGTAGGATTAAGTGCTATTATGTTTCTGTAGATAAGGACTACTAGGGCATACTGTGTGGATGTTAGTGCACATTCTTCTCTCAGATATTTAGGTGTTTGTACTTTTGGGATTCATAATGAAAGTTTGCAGTATAAATACTATGAATCCCATCAAAAAGTCTGCCCAAGGCATTTCTTAAAATTAGCCTTGAAGCACGGGAAGGACTACAGAACAGAATTACCTCCTGTGTGTAGAACTCTATGGTATGTGTAAAAGGCTGATAATAAATGAGAAAACAGCATGGAAAAGAAAGAAGTGTGAGCTGTGGTAGACTTTTATTACTGAAGGTAGATTTCATATATATATTTAAAGATGTTTACAATAGAGTCAAGTTTTAAATCAATGGAAAATAAAATTGTATAGAGTGGCATGAGTTTTTGTCTCAGCTTCAAGATATGGGAATAAAATTTCATATGTTCTTTCTTATATAGGTGAAAAGATGGGCTATATCCATGTAATACAAGTAATCAAACCAATGGGAACATTTTGCCGGCATTCACCACTTAACAATGAATTATCAAAAACCATTATTCCAGTTATTCCAGGTATTGAAAATAGGAAATTGTATAAGGTAGAATTCTTATCCACAAGGAAGTCAGCCTAGTGAAGGAGACAGAAACGTAAATGAATCATTTACAACATAATATAAAAACACAGCAGAAGTGTGTTCTAGAGCAGAGTTAGAAGAGAGGCAGGGATACAGATCTGGAGATGGAAGGAGATGGAATCTGAGCTAGAATTTGTGATTTGTAATGTCTCATGTGTATGTATTTTTCCATATGTAATACATGTATGTATTGTTTCAGATCTAGGGAAAGAATGACTTGGTTGTTAAAATTATTAGTATATTAACACCAAGTAATCGTTTACTTCCAGCCAGACACATTGCTAAATGGTTTCCATGTACTCTCTTCATGACTGTCCCATGGAAAGACATTAGCATTCCTATTTCACAGATGGAGAAACTGAGGGATAAGAAAAGGGTACATCGATTGCACCCAATCATTATTTGCAGAGTCAGGATTCAAATCCAGGTCTTTGTAAATGCAATGCCTGGGCCATAAGGCACCTTATGCAGACATTGGACACTTCAGGAGCAAAAGGAAGAATGTAAGCTGGAAAAGTCAAAGTTTCTTAGAGGAGTGAAGGTAGGACTTACTCCTGAGAGATACATGAAGAATAAAGGTAGGGCATGATTGTAGGACATTTTGTGTGGGAAGGGGAGCATGTCAAAGAAATGGTTTGCCCATGTGTGAGTTAAACCATTTCCTTGTGTTCTCTTGGTTGGTTGTTTAGATGCAGTAGTTTGATGTTACTGATTTTTCTGGACCTCAGTTGGATTGGATAGCATTTCTCCAGGTTTGGAAATTCTACCCCATGTGTTCTAAGATAATACATGTTGATATTTCCCATGGCTGAACCAGCTGAAAACAATATTCATTTGATTCTGACCTTGATGGGAACTGGGAATCTTTGCAAATTCAGTTTCCATTAGTTATTTCTCTCCTTATGCTAGTGTTTTTCACCTTTTTTCATTATTGTCCTCCTAAGAAACCTCTTTAGACATTTTTTTCTAATACACCCAACAATAAAATTTTAATACCCCATATGTATTGTGTATTTACTCACATGCTATATGAAAATCTATGCTTTATACATAACAAGCATACAATTTTTAGATATTGCTGTGATCTGAATGTTTATATCCTCCCAAAATTTATATGTTGAAATCCAACCCCCCAGAATGATAGTACTAGGAGGTGAGCCATTGAGAGACAATTAGGTCGTAAAGTCTTCGTAAATGAGATTAGTGATTTTACAAAATAGTCCTCCTCAGAGAGACCCTCAGTCCTTCTGCCATGTGAGGACAGAACAAGAAGGTGCTGTCTGTGAAAAGTGGGCCCTCACCAGACACCGTATCTGCTGGCACCTTGGTCTTGGACTTCCCAGTCTCCAGAACTGTGAGGAACAAATTCTGTTGTTTGCAAGCCACCAAGTTTATGGTTTATGTTGTAGCAGCCCAAGCAGACTAAGACAACCATGAACTCATTTTTACCTCCTTGGGACTGAAATAGCCCCTATGAAAACGAATGCCTTATGCTACGCCTTCTTCCTTGTTTTGCATTCTATTGTAATAAGTAAAAGAGGGATTTTGGAAACAATTTGGAATCAAACTACGTTTTAAGGTAAATCAATTGATCTGACTGCAAATTTCTTCTGTGAAAAGTGGTAGTTATACAAATTTAGGAAATTTTTATTAATGAATTAAATAAGATAATCTAGAAGCAAAGACATAATAGCAGCTTTAAAAATGCTAACTTTCTCCTGTCCCTGTGGTGCAGTTCCTTTTGAACTCAGCCCTTATACTGAATTTTTAATCTGCTTACTTGTTCCCTTATCTAAGACACCGGAAGGAGATAGACAGAATAAGAACAGAAAGGACTTAATACAGGGATGAAGTAGCAGAAGCCTATTTGAGGAAATTTATAGAAAAGGTGTGCTGCCAGGGTCGTCTGAGTGGGAAGCATCTTGTACCTTCTGTGTAGGTTCCTCCTTGAAGTGGATTCTTGCTTCATAAATTCTGTAATGGAAAAGAAGTTCTCCAATGTAATATGATGGAGAAGAGGACAGCATTTGCAGAAAATCTAGGATCAAGCTAAGTTTCTACTATTTATGCTCTGACTGAGGCAAGTATTTAACCTCTGTGGGCTTTTATTTCCTTATATGTAAACTGGATGTAAATTTACAACTGCCTCAAAGGGTTATTTTGAAGATTAAGTTAAATAAAACCTTCACAATGCCTAGTATATAGTTAGTACCCAACATAGCTACTATATTTTCTCTCTAGGCAGCTTTGTTTTCTGAGATGTCATGGGGTACAATTATTCCATATGCATAATGGATAAAAAAAAGGCAAAATTTGTATGGCAATAGACATGGGGGTAAAAACTCACATTTCTAGAGCACTTTACAGATATAAATTATTTTTACATTCCTATTCTGCAAGACCACCTGGTAAAATAAGATTGACATCATTATCCCCATTTTAAAACTCATAAAACTCAGATACCATGTGACCAACCCAAGGTCACATAGTAATAGATTGTGTAGCTAGAATTAAAATCCAATTTCTCTGATTCTAAATCTAGAGTTAAACTCCACTGAGGCTTAATATTGCTTACAAATTCTTACTTTTCAAGCATAAAGTCAAATGGATATTTAAAATTTCTTAAAAATCTGTAAGTAGATATCATTTAGTTTCAATTTTGATAATTCTCCTCGGATAAATGTTAAATATTTTGTGCATTTTACATCGGTGATCCCTGTTCATAACTTTCATGATATTTCTTTAGGTCTTTGAACAATGTTTAAAATTTGGTTTAATTCTCCATTAAAAATATTTTTAAAAAGATCAGAGAAAATAGGATTTGTTTTCATGAAATTAAGGTAGAAGGATTGAAAATTGTAGCCTTTTGGTTAATATTCAGAAGGAATACTAAAATCAACGTTTTACAGTAATGTAAAATTCTGCACATAAGATGCAATATTGAGCAATAATGATCAAATTGATTTTCTTTTGTTTATCCACCTAAGTTATTAGATAAAAACCTACTTCTAGCCATTGTCTGCTAGAAAAATTTTAAAATAATTTGATTTTAAAGAACAATTGTAATCAGAACGTAACTGGTAATTATTTTATATATAATAGGAATGTCTTTATGTTTTCTATGCCTGGATCTATGCAAAAAAAAAAAAAAAGTCTTCTAGCTTTCAATGGCACTGGAAGCTTATTATGCATGCTATTTCTCTAGACTAATTTGATGATAGAAAATCTCACCCGGAGAGAATGAAAATCAAAATACTAGATTCCAAAGGCACAACCCCTCCTTCCATACTGGATTTGGCAGTCTAATAAAACAACAGCAATTAAGTACTGTAAAAAAAGAATAAAAGCAGTGAAAGAAAAGAGACAACAATTCTTAATGAGCTAACAGTCTGTACCTGGCAGCTAGTCAATGTAAGATAACTTTCTTTTTATTCATTAGTCTTTGAGGGCATTACAATATCAGTTCTTTTTATTAATAGCTCTCCCGTCATCCATTGTTTAGGCATCATTTCATATTAAATCACCATTGTGTCATTCTCCTACAGCAATATACCTGAGAATTTTAAATAACCATTTGACAGGAAGTTGTCATAGGAAGAGCTTATTTTCAACTAGTTAGGCAATTGAGCAGGACCAATGTTTTGTTTATTGATAAAAATAGATAAAATAAGTGAATAAATATTAAAGGATTTTTTATTAGATGATTTTTGTACTGAAACTTTGATTTACCAATCATCAAATCTCATTTATTTGTGGGGGATTAAACTCATTTAGTTATCATAAATGTAAATATTATTTAGCAAAATTTTATTAAGTATCTAATATATACTCAACACTGTACAAGACACTGATAGGGATAAAAAGGAAGTAGAGTATACAAATTTCTTTCCTACCTTTCTATACTATTAATAACAGTCCTGTTGGGGAACCAAAGCATATATATGTATGACCTAGAGAATAATAAAATAAATCTTATTAAAAATGACAAAATATAAACATGGATAGAACTGGAGGCCATTATGTTAAGTTAAATAAGCCAGGAACAGAAAGTTAAATATCACATGTTCCCACTATATGTAGAATCTAAAAAGAGTTGATATCACAGAAGCAAAATGTATCATAGGAGATACTAGAGGCTAGGAAATGTAGTAGGTACCGGGGTCAGGGTAGACCCCGGGGAGAGATAGGGAGAGATAGGGAGAGATTTGTTAAAGGATACAAAATTACAGCTCTATACCACTGTGGGACAACTATAGTTAACAATAATATATTGTATAGTTTCAAATAACTAGAAGGAGGATATGGAATGTTTCCAACACAAAGAAATGATACATGTTTATGATGCTGAATATGGTAATAGCCTGATCTGACCACAGTACATTGTATGTATCAAAATCACTGTGTACCCTATACATATGTACAATTATGGGTCAATTAAAAAATAAATTTAAGAAAGACAAAATATGTAGTAAAGATTTGAGTTACTAAATGATGATTAAAAAGAGTAAGTTCAATATGCATGGTAATTGTAAAAGGTTATAGGAGGAAGTCCCACTAGAAAGAAGATAAGCAGATGGGGAAACAAAGTTAGAGGACTAGATTAGGAAGAGACTATTTTGGCAACTACTTTGGAGGGCATATATAGGTGATGGGGGGATTGCTGTATATTCTCAAAGACTGCATTAACTCACTTGATGTGTTTTAAAAAGAGTAGTCTGTTGGCTTGTACCTAGGGCTGGAGAATCATGAGGAAGGGCAGTTAGGAAACTGTGGAATGGCCAGGGGTGGGGAGAGGAGGTCTTGGCATACAGGAAGAGGACAGAATTAGAATAAATAAAGTAGAATGCATTTCATATGTTGCATTAAAAAACGTAATCTACTTCAATTAATGAAAGTAAATATGATTTTTAAAAACAGAAATAATTAACTGATTGAAATAAGTTTTTCCTCTGAAGACTTGTCATATAGCTATTTAAGAGGTATGTTGCTTTAGGATGCCATTCTGATGATTGAATATGAAGCCCTGGAATTGGCTTCATCTCATATACTAGCTGCACTTGACCTTGAGCTTGTTGTTTAACCTCTCTACCTATCAATTTTCTCTTCTGTAAAAAGCGAATACACATATTCATTTCATAGGTTTGTTCTGATGAGTAAATCAGGTAACACATGGTCATCCCTCAATTATTTAGTGTTGATGTAATCATTAAAGCAACGAAGCAACTGAGGTTCAAAGAAAGTAAGAGACTTGCTAAAGCTCACATTACACATCAGTGGCAAAGATGACACTGAATTCAGCCTTAATTCTCAGTCCAGCACTCCTCGTACTTTTGCAAGAAGCCATCCTCCAACCAATAGATGGAGAGAATGTGCTAAGTAAAGATTCAGAAAACCTCTTTTTACCATTCCCCCCAATTAGAAAATTGCAAAACCCTAAATCTTAAATAAGGCGTCTCTTTATAATGTATTTGCAACTATTAAAAACAAAAATCTCTCAGACATAAGACTGTTTGACTCCCAGGAAGGGTCAAAGCCACTTAGTATAACTAATTTGGACTCGAACCTTTTAGCTACTGCAGCATCCAGAAATAATTTATTATCCTGACATTCCGTAAAAGAAATAAGTACAAAACAAATATTCATACTGGCATTTTAAAATATGTCAGCGGAGAGGATCAAAGGGTCCCCATTCTTTACTTTATATCAAGATGAACCTGTTTGGTACGTGTCATGGAGTGAAGCTTATCGAGACGCGACAGGAAGCAAAGGTTATCTTTAACACAATGGAAAAGGGCAAATGAATGTTAACATTTAATTAAAGCCATGGAAAAAGAATGGCAAAGTGCAGGTCGGTGGTTGAAAGAATGGTGTGTTGGTGCCATACAGAGACAGGCTGGCCGAGCACAGAGGCAGAATCAAAATGCAGACAGTTGAGTGAGAAGCTCTCGCAATGTCACTGATGTTATATTACAATCGATGGCACAAAGAGTAAGGCCATTCAGTGCCATGGTTAACCACAGAGGCTTTGGAGTCTGATCTAGCCAGATTTGAGAAGCTGCTCACAGAGTAGTTACTAGCAAGGATTGGGAGACAGACCTCTTGGTTTCAAACACCAGCTATATGCCTCTTATTAACTGTATGACCTTGAGCAAGTCACGGAGTCTCTGCCCCTCAGTTTCTTCATCTATAAAATGGGGATAATACTGGTTCCTACTAAACTGTACATAAGTATTTGTTAAATATAGTCCTGATACTTAGACCCACCACATACCAGCTACAACCTTAGTAGAAGTTATTTAGCCTTTTTAAGACTCAAGCTCCTCATCTGGACAATGGATCTAACACAGTGCCTGGCTTACACAGCTGTGAAAGTTAAATAGGATCATGCATGCACAACATCTGGCATACACTAAAGAATTATTTTCTTGGTTTTTACCTCACCGGCTAGACCGGAAACTTCCTGAGGCAGGTACTTGTCCTGTTATTCTTTCTAAATTAATATTTGTAAGAAGAGCAAAAAAGATATCAAAATGCAGGTAAAATGCTCTATACCCGTGTCAACACAGGCACATGTTTGCCCAAACTTATAACGTGCTCTCAGAAAAGAATCAAATGGACACTCACTAAGATGTACAGGATATTCATGGAATTACACTCAGAGAATTGTAGAAAATGAGGTTCAAGCCAGCATTCACTCACTGTAAGTTTCTGTTATTCTCTCTTGTATTCCTGACAGATCAGCTCTTCACTGAGACTTCTAGTAATCCACAGTTCAGTCTGTCACAGAGCAAAAGTATTCCTTCTTTTCTTACATCCCAGTGGAACTTTTAAAAATAACTCCATTGGCATCAATTTTAAAAGTCCCACTTATTGCAGTTATTCTTGAGCTTATCTCCATTACTGAATGGTAAATCCCTTGAGATAAAGGATAAAGGATGCCTGACATGTTCATTTTTATATCTCTGATTATAGCTGGATCGTTCCTATGTCGCTAGCAGATGCTCAGTGAATGTTTATTGAACAAATGAATTAAATGATTAGGTATCCCAGAGAATGTTTCCTTTTTTGAGAAAGCTGCTTATTTTGAGTGAAACATCTATATTCAATCTTTCCTCCTGTTTATGTATACCTTAGATTTAAAACCTTGAAATCTAAAAAGATCAGTTTTCATTTCCTGACTGAAAGGTTGAATTTAAATTGTTTTTTTAATACTTGATATTTTAATTTCATGGACTTTTATACGTCTAAAAATGTCAAAATTGTCTAGTCATTTCACACTTTGGGAAACTAAAACCAATCATTGGCAGAGCCTGGATTTAAGGCTGGGTCACCTGACTGTTAATCACACATTATTTCCATTGCACCTTTCTGCAAGCACTTTACAGTTTACAAATCTCGCCTACAAAAAGTTACAGTTTTTAAATCTTTAAACCTATGCTGTAGAAAGAGCAAACATTATGCCCTATTGTTTCAGGGAAGGAAATTAAGTCTCAAAGAAGTCCAGGGACTCCCGACATTCCACAGCTTGGAAGTAGTAAAGTTAAAAGAGAATCCAGGTCTTCAGATTCAATCTTTTCCCCTTCCATTGGATCAACCTAAGCACATGTATTTAAAAAGCAAAAACTCTAAAAAATGGAAAAAGTGGAGAAAATGAAAAGTAAAAGTGTGTTCACAGTGAGTGGAGGTAGTAGCAGAAAGAGATTCCTGCCTATTACCCATCATTAAATATCTGCTGGAGCATATCCAAGGAGTAGAACGGATATGCCTTGCAATGGAAACCCACCCAAGGAGCAGCATAAAGCAAGTTTCCCCCTTCCTTGATCCACAAGAGCGATAACTACTTCCCTTTATCTGGGGCCATCTTATGATGGAAAGGGGGAAGAAGAGAACCAGATCTTAGAGGGAGTTGAAATTTAGATATTTTTTCCTTTATCAAAAGGAGAAAACTGATATATATTCAATTAGCAAATTTGAGTAAGGCCACCACCCCTCATTTTCTCCTATCTTCATATTACTTGTATCTTTAAAATATCTGAAAATTCTTTAAAAAATTTAGAATAAATGCATACAATGCTGCCTCATGGGTATACTATCTAACATAAGGTTCTTAGAAGGATGCGTGATTACTTGCCTTGCTTGCATCCCTGCAGAAGTAGTGCCAGTTCCCCACAGAGTGAGAGCCAGCAGGGGTGAGAGCAGGGAAGTTCGTTGCCTTTTGGAAGCAGAGATCTAGGCGTAGCATGCAGGTTCAGCAAGCTGGAGATGTGTGTCTACCCAGGCAGAAAAGAAATCACAACATTCTTAATGAGGTATCGCAACCTGGCTGTTCTCAGTTGGAATCAAAGTAGAGTAAGCTAAAGTTGTCTTGTAGATAGTGAATAATTAGAAACTCCAAGAACAAAAAAAATAAAATAAAAAAATAAAAACTGATTATGGCTCTTTGCTTTGACTTCTGGAATGGTCCCATTTATTGCAATGCTCCTTTTTTTTCTGCCAATCATTGAGTCAACACATACCTCCTGAAGATCCACTGGCAATGTGAATTTGAGGGGTTCATTCTGAGTCCCTCCTGCAATGTTGTTGTCCAGAAGACCAAGGAGATATGCCTGGAGCCCACACTGTTCCTTCTATTCTCTTACCCAAGTGGCACAAGCCTGTTTTCAGGACCTGTATGAGCTACTTTCCTGAGTTCAACTTGCAAATGGTAGATTGGACAAAATTGTGTGTTTTCTGGCTTACAAGAGTTGCCAAGTGTTGTCTGTTTGTAGAAGATGTGGACTGAGCTTGGACTGATGGCCTGGGGTGGTCATACATTTGCATGCAAGGATCCTATTGTGCAGGACTGAGGTAGGGGTGAAAATAGAGGAGAATGGACCGTGGACCAAGAGCCTCCACATATATTACAGTCATGGCCCACAAATATGAGGAGTGGGCCTAGTAGCCCTTGTAGATTTTTCTCCCTTTTTTTTCTGTTTAGTGATGTAGCAAGCAGGGCATCTACTGAGCCCATTATAGGATTTGTAAGTAGATGCATAGGGATCCATTAAAGTCCTGGGAGCCTGAAGGGATCTGATAGAAGAAGCAATGTAAACAATTGGAAAGTGCATGTTTACACTGAGACAGATCTGACCACCAGACCCTGAACTGCCACTGCTCTGGGACCTTTTGGAAAGTGTGTAACCTCTCAGAATCACATCTCTAAAATGAGGCTTAAAGTTTTACCTACCTTATAAAATTATGGTAGGGTTGGAATATAGATGTGAATAGCTTGCATGAGGACACTTCACACCCAGTAGGCATTTATAAAGGTAGTTTTTTTTGTTTGTTTGTTTGTTTTCTGCAGAGGGTGTGAAGGGTAATGAGGAAGTAGATCTTACCGCTTAGAAAAGACCTAGGATGAAGTGGGAACTATTGACCTCAGAAAGGTCGAGACTAATCAGAAGGTGACATCTACTGAGTGTCAAACAAAACATATATTTTCATTTCAAGAAAAATGATTTTGCCTAACTTATTAATACAAACGAAAGCATTGCACTCTTTTTAAAAACACTATAATAAATGAGCAGCAGATGCTTACAATTCACGGTATTGTGCAACAGCATAATTAATGAAAATATGTGAGCTCTTAGTTCAGTAGGCAACACTTCTGAATTCTTCCCTGACATTTAATCGTGTCTTCAGTCCTTTATTATGTGTCTTTTTTTGTTATTATCCTTCACCTATTGTCCTTTTAACTTGAATGTTCTCAAAGCATTTCAAATTCTGGACTGCAGCAATAAACAGATTCGAGTTAGCTTTACACCACATTAGTGCCTCAGTTGAAAGCACATTAGGCAATAACAGATATTCCTAGATCACGAAGCACACATGGATATTGTTACACAGGAATCTGCAATCTCATCTGAATCCTCAAAATACTTTCTCTATTGGAATAAGTTACACAATAAAATTTAGAGGAGAAGCCCACTATTTGGAATAAAAGAGATCTGGATTATTACATCTCAACCCCTCATTCACTGGGTGACTTTGGACAAGCCACTTAACCCCTCTTTGACCCAATTTCCTGTTTTGTAAAATGAGGACTGGGACGGAAGTAGCATCTATTGCCTATTATCAGGAGTAGAAGTCAGAGCACTTCTGCCCACTGAATCTTGGTATTAGCATCACCAAGGAAAACACAGTGCAGTGAGCACTGGATGGAACAACGCTTTACTTCATAGAGAAGAGACAGAGCAAGATCAGCATCAGTGCTGTGTGTCGGTCCCCCATGGCCAGCAGGTCCCTCCTAGCAGCTAACATGGGACAATTGGCCCACACCCCTCTTGTGCTACAGCAGAAGTACCCCATCCCCTCCCTGAAAAGGACAGTTGGCCAACTGCCACATGATTCAAGCTTAAACAGAACAAAACAGAGAAAGACATTCCCACACAAGGTGATAAGTCCAGCACAGGCTGTAAGGACTCTCTGTCTCTTGATAGCGAGGTGTTCCAAGCCCAAAGCCTATTCTTACAGCTGAGCAAGAGGTCTCAAGACTTGCATGCAGGAGACTGCCTAGCTCCAGTGGCACAATATAGCACCTATCTCACAGATAGGCTGTGAGGATTAAATGGGGGGAAAAAAAGTCTATAAAATGCTAAACACCACATTTAACACAGTGAGAAAGCACTCAATTGGTCACTCAAAACAAATAAATATTCATATATCCCCTGATTACTTTCCAATTCCACTCACCATCATCCTCTCTATTAAGTTATATCTCTGTGTTCTCATTATCATTTGTAGATGGAGGGGATACTCACGATAGCAGTGGCTCTTGAGGGTAAAACTCTCAGTATTGAATTACTTCTGATGATGATAACCACTGGAAGGAAGGCTTTGTGGAGAGTTTAGGAAACATGTCCACCTGGAGTTATTATGAGAATTGAGATGATATGATTGTAAAGTTTTACTCTTTCAACGACAAATGTCTGCAATATGCAGTAATTTGGCTTTTAAATCCTTACCTGGATTTTCTGCAAATTGCTCGTATGTATACTGGCTAGAGAGTTCTCTATAAAGGATCACGTATCATAGTTAACACTTCTTTCACAAATGTCTTCATGAATATCTTGACTACTTAAATAAAGTTTTTGAAGCAGTGATTCCTCATTCTAAGATTTGGGGCCATATATTTAGGATTTCTTTACTCCTTATTGAGACTCAAGCATATTTGTGCTCCTAGGATAATAGTTATAATTGAGTCTAAAGTTAAGTTATTTTTAGAACTATAAATAATAAGCAACTTAAAGGAAAATGTTTTTTTTAAAATATAGGTTACTTATAAGGTTTTTGTTGTTGTTTCTAACTAGTAAGATAGTCTCAGTTAAACGCATATTCATAGGATTAAGCTTTTAATATGTACCAGGCATTTGATTTGCAGCTCTATTGGAATTTTCTATGACTTTCCTTTTATGACTATTCTTTAGTATATATATGCAGTAAATACAGCTGGGTTGCATATCAATGGAAACTATGCTAGTATCAGAACTAGAATCAATGCCATTATTAACTCCAAAACCTAGTTGTAAATTCTCTAAATCTCAATATGGAAAAAAAAATTTGTAAAATTGGGGAAATTGTTTCTATCTCAAATGGTTGTGAGGTTTAAAAGAGCTAAAATAAATATATGAAGCAATTCAACATGTTGTATTGAAATCAGAATAAATCTTACGTGATAGAGGCATGGATATACCTCGATAAAAAGTTATCATCATAGGCATTCAAAGTCAGTATGATATCTCCTATAGTTAAACATAAGTATATGCTATGAGCCAGAAATTCCACTCCTAGGTATTTACCCCCCAAAAAGATTGCAGACACCTACCAAAAGATATGTGCAAGAATGTTCATAACAGTTTTATTTATAATAACTAAATATTGGAAACAACCCAGATGCCCACAACAGTAGAATGGATAAACTCCAATGTATTCACAGAATGGAATGCTATATGGCAATAAAAAGCAACATACCATTGTTAAATCACGGACAAATCTCACATATATAATACCAAAAAAAGGAAACAAACAAAAAACGACAAAAACTACATGTGTGTGATTTCATTTATATTAATTTCAAAAGCAAACAAAACTAATTTGGGGGGATATGTCAGAATAGTGGCTACCCTTAGTAGATGCAGATATTGACTGTGAGGGAATATGAAAGAGATACGATGGGTTGAAAATGTTTGTATCTTGAAGTGATTTGTGATTACAATTGTATGTGTGCCTGCATGCAGAAATTCATCAGGGTGTACACTTAAGATTTGCACACTTTATGCATTTTCTACCTCAATATTACATTGAATAAAGAGATAAGACTCTACCTATTTTCTCTGAAAGAAATGAGCATTGTATGAAATTCGAGTCTACATCTCTGCTTTGCATAAGTATTTACACAGACACAAGCCCAGTGTGAAATGAAATTATACTTATCCTTGTTCAAATATTATTAAGAATTTCATGCTGGCAACAGAAGAACAATATACCAAGTGTGAGGATGTTCTAAACACAGAGCTCTATGTGACTATACAAGCTTTTTGCCCAAGAAGCCAGTTCTGTACAGAAATAACTTGGAAGTATACTCAAAATTGAGAAAGTCTTGCTTAGATAAGGCATCTGCATGCTAAAAAGTGAATGATGAAAATTCCTGGTAATTTCTTGGAAGGTATTGTTTTGTGTTAAAGAGTTTGTGCTTTACTGAACTGAATGACTAAAGTGTGTTTCTACTCTATTGAAAGGCAACAGGATAAATACTTATGAGAAAATATCCTAAAGCTGAGATCAGATAAAATGGCTTCATTAAAGAGGCACAAGTGTTCATAAATGAACATTATGAACATTATGTTCTATTAAAATGAATCAGGCAACGATCTCCATGTCAGAAATGAAACATTGGAATTGTTCAGTGATAATAATCTAGAATAGTATTTGTACTAGTGATAAATTTTGCTTCACTGATTGAGAATTCTTAATAATGTATTTGTACTACTTTAATCATTAAACATAGTAAAATTCTTTAAGAAATCCAAGCCTCCAGAGTAAAGTATTCGATGTAAGAAATGTGCAAGAAGAAGAGATCATGAGGAAACAAAGTATGGAAAACACAAGGGGAAGCTGGGAAACTTGGGGTTGCCCAGAGAGCTAGCTGGTCACTGACTTTGCTTCCTTGCGTAGTGATGCTTACTATTCAAAAAAGTGAGAGCCAGCCACGGTTCTCGTGTGAGTGGCATAAGCATTCAGCAAACAAGAGAACTGAGAGTCTACTTGGGCAGAAAGAAGTAACAACATTCCTAATGAAGAACTGCAACCTGGCTGTTTTTAGCTGCAATCAAAATGAAGGCAGTTATCTTGTAGAAGTGAATAACTATCACTCTCAAAAAGTTAAAAAAAAAATAATGAAAACAATTATTGGTTAATTTCTTTGATTTCTTGAATGGCAACAAATGTTTCCGTTTTTATCAATGCCTCAGCATTTATCAATGCCTCAGGCATTTTATCAATGCCTCAGCTTCCTATAACGCAGCCAATTATGAGGGCCTTGTGAAGATCCAATGACGTAAAGCTAGCACTCAGTTGAAATAATATGCACTGACTCTGAGCCACTTGAGTTCCCAAATCAATGTCAGCATTGAGACTCTTTGTAAAACTTTTCACAGTTTGTTACTGGATTACTATAAGGCCAATAAGTCTTTTATTCAGCAAACATTGGCAACATGAACTTTCCAAAGCTTTGGAAACCTGCTGACATAAATTAGACTTTATTTGCATTAAGATTCTAATTTATCCCCAATGCATCACCTTCCTCAGTCATCTGTGGTTGTCCTATGGGGCATTTCATATGTGCTCACCTGCACTTCTGCCCTGGCCCCCTGGTTGATGCCCAAGCTCCTTAAGCCACTGAAGTCTGTTCCTCATTAGTGACCTTACGGAAGGGGACGTCTGTGGCACTGAAGATTTCCTGAATAAGTGCTAAAGAGTAGGGTTGTTTGATTTGCTAGGAGAATATAGAAGAGAAGTGACCTATTCAGGAAGAAAGAGAAGTTTCCCCTTAGGGAGTGACAATTGAGCTGAGATCTAACAGATGGGTAGGAATTAACGGAGCACTGTAAGAACAACAGGAGGAGTCAAATCTTTTGGTGGAAAGGAACTTAGTGAAGACTGGGTGAATTCGTTAAAGAAAAAACGGCTGTTATGACAAATGAACCCTGAAATATCAGTGCCTTAGCACAATAGCTGTTTATTCCTTGCTTCTGTAGGCCAAAAGAGCTGCATCAAACAGTTGTTCAGGACCTGGGTTGACCAATGTTGCACCATCTTTAATGCTTGGCCCCCAATGTTAATTCGTGGCTTGACAAACCAGCTGCAGACAGGGGGAGATAAAGAGCTTGGGGTAGTGTGGGAAGTTCATATGAGCCAGATTTGGAGAACATATATGACACCTTCTCTCATATCTAATTGCCTTATCACAGGAACATGGCCACAATGTTTGACCACGCCTATGGA